>JAVTVY010030522.1:0-130231 GCA_036873755.1 Hanleya hanleyi | reverse complement strand
GACCTGAGCTAGGTACCGGAGATTTGTGTTATGAAATTTGTCGCGTTTGCAGCGGTTTCTTGATTTAGCTCTTCTATGTACTGTTTTCTGAAACATACTATGGACAGAATGAGCTTCTTCGCACGGCGCCGGAACGACTCGTACACTGCCGAGTATATAATAACGTTCATGAAACTGTTACTGTTGGCCAACCACATCAATGTGAACTGAAGACCAATTGGAACGTATATCCCCCTGTCAAAGGACACCATGAAAGATGATACCACATAAGGACCCCAAGCTGTGAAATAAGCAACGACTGTGATTCCGAGGATTCTTATAGTTTTCCTGTCGGTGTTCTGTGGAATTATTGCTTGACCAAGAGGGACGATCCGATTTTTCAGAAGCCTCCGGGTCTCTCGTAAGATTACTATGGTTGTATATAGGATAATGGAGCCAGCAGCTACCGGAACATAGGTTCCGGTCACTAAACACAGCCAGGGAAACTCCCAGTAAAGTCCACACATCACCGTTGCGGGGTCAAACTGATAATAGATGAAGTCTGTAGATATAAATACGGGTAACAGAAACGAGGCAACCATTATCGTCCAAATGATACCAAGTGCGATATAACAACGCCTGGCTGTCATTATGCTGTGGTACCGTAGCGGTCTTTTTATAGCCAGGTATCTGTCCACACTCACCAAGCACAACGACCAAATTGACACGGAACAACAGGCTGAATGACACGTTCCGGCGATCTGACACCATACCGGTCCGTACGGCCACTGACCGGTTACGGCCGGAACGACGCATGGAATTAGACTGACCACTCCATTTATGAGGTCAGCGCAGCTCAAGTTCATCAAACAAATTCTGGCAATGTCCGGTATCTGCCTGGTTAGTCTCAACACCACTAGATTTATCACGTTAGATACGATAACCGTCAGAGACACAGCGGTGACGACGATCACCCGTAGAAATTGCGGGACCATCTCAGGAAAGTTGATTTCTCCAAGAACAACCGCCTGTGTTCCGTTTTCAAGTGAATAAGTCACATTCCACATTGTATCCCTCTCTCTTAGTTTTCTTTCATTCCCTATACTATCTTAAATTGACATTACACTCTCCCGAAGAATTCCGATGCTTTCGCAATCCGTGTTAACCAAATTGATAGTTGAAAGGGAATGAGCTTGAATCGACATGGGTAACAGCATTCTAACACCAATTGCATCGACCCTAGAGATGTTTGTACAAGCCGTTTTTTCATCTATAATTGAATTGTTTGAACAGATCGTTTCATGTGTACATTCATGCGTACGGATAAGTGAAATTTGAAAGAATATCGGCTATTTGTCCGCAAATACTGGACTAGACAACACAACCCAAGATGATATGTATACAGTTAAGAACCCATCACCATCGAATTCCGTGTATTGATCATTTGTGGAACATCAATTGCCCATGCAGCACACACACACTATCTTGTATAACTATACAGCCAAACAGTCTCTTCCAGGAATTTCCTACAAATACGTCCTTTCGATATACCAAAGAAATGTCAACACTGTGTACTGCGTGTATGCATGTTCAGTCGATCATAGCAGTGTTCTCGTCTATAGCAGATATACCTGATCAATAAGAAAATATTAGTCCAGGTGGGCATGAAATAAAAATGTATATATTATACACAAGCGATCAACCGTTTTCAAGGATGCCGACAAGATATCGTAATGATGCCATCGTTCAATCTGTACAGATTACAAGTATTTTCTTCACGGGATCAATTTTCAAGTCATTTATCTAGTGAATATTGTATCTCGGTCACACTCTGGGGCCGAATCCATGAAACCTCACTTGACTTTTTCAAGGGCGATTTTCGCACCTGACCAAGTGCACTTCAACAAATTCTCAAGTTGTGTTTCACCAACCGTTTTTGGCTGCACTTGGTCAAGTGATGTTTGAAGTGACCTTTTTGGAACTCTTTTGTGCGGTTTGATAATAAATAGTACCCCCGCAGAAGTGTATGTTCAAAATATTTGATACGCAGGAGACGATCGATAGAATTTCAGGTGTCAAATAAATATGTCTGTGCCATATTTGGCTCTTGAGATGAAGAACAATGCCCATACGTGCATTACGATACAAGGGCACATGACAAAAACTTATTTTTCGACACCATCTCCCTTCATATTGGTCATTTCAAGTACGTTTTTATCTCAAGTGCAGCTTTCAAGGAAGGTTTGACCACACTTGAACTCAAGTGCGATTTCAGGTTCAAGTGAACTTTATGGATTAAGAATACTGATCAGCGATACGGATTTGATATTTTTGGAACATCATGATGTCTTGCCGGCATCATTGAAAACTGTTGACCGCTTCTCTCTTGCAGGAAACAAGCCTATGTTTATGTATACTATGATTGTCTTTTTGAATTTGGTGCTAATACTGTTATATGGAATATGGAATAGGTCTTCATTACACGGATTATGGACGCGGATTATAGACGCGGATATTCTCTAATGGACGACGGTTGAATTATGAATGACGGACTAGACGCTTGTAATTTCATGAAAAGCAAAAACTCAAGTCAAGAGAGGTTTTCAAGCGCATTTGAACTTTCAAGTGCTAAAATTGTCTCGAGTGAGGTTTCGTGAAATCGGCCCCTGTTTGAAACTTCTCCTGGAACATGTCTTAGGTTTGGGCGAATGAGTCTATTAGAGACAAAATAGAGTCTCATACTGTACCGTGGTCTGAACCGTGTATAGAGGACAGGATTCTACATTCAAGATCTCTACAATATGCCTTACTTCATTGTCTCCACATGAAAATCTGCAATAAAAGCGCGGCTGAGATACTAAGGCTACGTCGGCGAATCCACCGTATTCTCGTGCCTGAATGCTAGATGCTGAGGGATGTTTTTATGTAGAGTCATTTTTAGTCACCAGACGTCGTCAATTTTTTCCACCTCTTGCACATCGCTCCAATTTACCTGTCAATTTGATTTTCGATACTGTTTGTATTATTCTCATCTGATCTAATGGAACTGGAGTTGGGCGCGTTACCAAATAACATTTTTACCCCAACTACGGTACGGATAAAAAGAAAGATTAGATTTCGTTACTCTACATGTATCTTATTTTATTTGGATAATTTCCGGCATAATCGCAAACGAGAGTAAAGTGAAAATTGAGGGTGACGAAGGGCCCTCCGAACTATCCATGTTCGGAGTTTGGGTTGCAGTTGTGGACTAGTATCAAAAGCTCGTAATCAAATAGTCTATTCTACCCAAAATATTTATTCTCCGTCATATTAGAATCGGCAGATAATTTACTGTCAGACAAAATGACATATCTGTGAACTCGCGTGGGTCGCAAATCAACTTGTGTTTACATTTTATGATAGATCATGACCCAAATATATAGCGTGAAGTGGTTCAGCTCTTAGTTGGGGGAACTGTGTATGTCGGGGTGCATTGCTTGTTAACAATGGGCAACGTCGATATTATTTTTCCTATATGGCAGGACAATAACAAAATTCATGTTGCAATTATTGTTCGATGGGGAAAACCAAGATCGCCGCTAAGATGTCTGTCACATATATACATTTTAATAGGTTTGTCCATATGGGTCTTTCAGGGACAGCGAAACACACAAAAAGATAATTGTCTGACCAATACAGGTTCTGTGACGACGGGAATGAGGGCTGTGGTTGACTCCAAGTCCCCCATATCAGATAGTGACGTTATAAACAACAATAGTTACCGAAGTCTGTAGCTAATTTTACCCGACTAGGTTTCTTCTGGTTCTCTGAAACGAAATAAAATTAAGATTTGTTTTCTAATACATTTCACTCACTTTCCCCATGGAAAAAAAGCTATATGTGTCTTCGATAGTTAATGTTTTGCGTTTATATTTTGAAAGTATCTATATTGTTAAATAATGCCCAAATTACGATCGACAGTTTTCAGCGGTAAAATCTAGATCAGATTAACTTCAAGGTCTCCTATGGGATCGATCGTGCTTTCCATTCTTACAATGTCGCAACGACATTATTCCTACGAAGTAGGCTACAGATCGCAAATTGTCCGGTAATGAGTGAGTGAGTCAGTCCATCCGAATCCTTTCGTCGGCAAAATAAGGAGAACCGTTGACATTATAACCTTGATTTTTGGCATGAACGAGCATTAGGGCATTGTTACCAGCAAGTTCTGATCTGAAATAATTCTGATTAAAATTAGATTTATAATTAACACTTCAGTATATTGTTATATATATGTAAGCTGTAGCCTGTAACGTGTATCCTGTTTCACATCCAAACATGTCATCATTGCCAAGAAAACTGTGGTCCGTTTTGCTCCAGCGTTTTATCGCATTTAATGACTAGGCCTATCAGTTACTCTCCGGCTAAAAATACCCTACTGCATATACCCTCAAAAATTCAGCGCTGTTTGCATAACGAAGCTGAGGTGGTTTAACGTTTATCATAAAGAAAATCACCGATCAACTGCCATAGAATATAATGTGAAACAAGGAAACCGGAATAGTACATTCATCAGATTGCCGATACCCAAAATGTGTTGTCTCGTATATCAGGATAACAACGTGATGTAGAGACGCTATTTATTCGTCTTTGTACCGGTTATGCTCAGGAGAATCACATAGAATCATTATTATCTTGTGCATAGAAGGTGTTGGTCTCGAGTTGAATTACCGTAAACTACATAAATGCTACCTTTCTATACTATAGTACTATATATAAAAATTTGGTGTATTGTTGGGAAAATAATGTGATTTAAAAAGTTGTTTTGATCCTGGACAAGGGCACTAAAAACCACTAAAGAGATGTAGATGTATTTTCACACGTAAAGCTTGAAATCTAGTGAACTTATATTATTCAATCTGTTTCCTTTAAAAAAAAATGTAAAATTAAATCGGTGATCGTTATTTATTTTGGAATGAAGGCGCATTAGGAGACTGTTACCAACAAGTTCTGAGCTGACCTATTTTTAATGGAAATTTCTGGTGATTTTTGATGAAAATCAGTGGCGATTCTGACTTGGGCGGTGCCCATCTTAATATAGGCAGGATTTCAACTGGGGGTGGGGATTTCCAAGAGTTCAGTTCGCGTTCGAGTCCTAATGCCTACTGTACTTCGTAGGTCCTGTGACGTTAGTCACACTGCTCATGTATTTATAATTTCCTACGAAATAGACTACCATCTGCAAATTGTCCGGTAGTGAGTGAGTGAGTGAGTGAGTCCATCCGAAACCTTTCGTCGGTAAAATAAGAAGAACCGTTGACATTAGAACCTTGATTGTTGGCTGGAACGTACATTACGGCATTGTTACCAGCAAGTTCTGATCTGACCGAATTCTGATGAAAATTTGATTTATAATTATTTTTTATTATTTATTGATGGCCCAGCGAGTGCACTCTCATGCCCATCGGGAACCCTTGGCTATATGTTTCACTGTGACTTTTGAAGGTTTCCTGATACGGCATATCACGTTGTTCTCGTAAAATCACCGACTTTAATCACCGAGTTAAGCGACTTTGAGCCCGGTCAAGACTTGGATGGGTGACCTCGTGCTGTAGGCTGATCAGCGTCCATGGTAATAGGAACGTGGGCGATAATAGTTGCTACGCTAATGACTCACAAGCGGTAACATCTGGGGAAGTTAATAGTACCCACTGCCAATTAGAGACTGCTAAATAAATTCTCTCGCGGTAGCACATAGCGCCCCCAAGTCATCTCTCGAGTACACACTTAAATCATATCAAACCCTACTTCATATGTCCTGTGACGTTAGTCACACTGCCATGTTAACATAATACAGTACAATAATTAGTTCGGTGGATTCTGTGTTTGAGCCCTGTTCAAGTACATACCCATTGAGATGAATCCTAAAACGCGAGACAAAGTCACCATTGACAGCAGGCTTCAGATCCGACATTCAATATTCACAGAGGGAGCAAGAGAGAGAGAGAGAGAGAGAATTAAGGTTTAATGTCGCGTTCAGCAATATTTCAGCTATATAGCGACGATCATACAAAAGTATTCACGTTAATAACTCATGTAAATACATTAACCCTATCTGGCCTGGGCTTTTTGGGACCTGTCCAGGCCTGAGGGGCCCCTCTCCTAATTATTGTTCTTATCCCTTGAGCTAGGGAGCTGAAACTTATCACACTATACCCTTGGGTCAAGCTCTCCCAGAAAATGTAAAAAAATCCAAGATGACCGCTTTGATGACGTCACAGTGACGTCATTTTCAAAAACGGCATTTTTTGATCGATTTTTCGGTCGGATTTTCCGAATTTTTTATTTTTGCAATTTCACCACAAAAACTGCATAAAAATTTAGCAAATATTAATGTGATATGAAATAAAATAGTTTTTGCTCACTTTTCTAGTACCCCACGTGGCCGCCATCTTGAATTTATCCATGATCCTCTGTTCGAGGGGTTATGCAAATAGGCTCAAAATGACCCCAATAAGATAAACTATAAAGTCACGGAGATTCAGCTCTCCATTTTTTGCCCCCCCCCCCAGGCCAGGTAGGGTTAACATTTATACAACACGCCGATCCCTCTCAAATAATCTAAAATACAATCTCCTTTTACTCAACCAAAAAGATCTTCCAGAGTAGCTGTAGCTGCTCGATGAAAGTTATCTCTTACAATCTATACGGTCGATAAGAATATGTTTCACCGTGAGATCTTCGTGGCATAGAATATACCTTGGGACTTTGCACCAATTCCAAATGTGTATGAAATAAAAATAATAACAAAGCAAGTTGACTTCGTGCAAGAGAGGAGCGGTCAGCAGTTTTCAATGATATCAGCAAGACATCAGTCTGATCACGGACCATTCACGGACTATTATTGACACGGTTTTAACCGACTGGGAATAGTTATAAAGTTTCAAGGCTTGCGAGATGTTTTCAAATGACCAGGGGATAATACAGTACTACTTAGAATAATTATGTATTCCGGGACTTTCAAACATTGTGAGCAGCTGCTCCAGGAGCGTCCTATTTAAGAATCGTCAAAAAGTGCTTCTTTAGCAGTGTCCATTTCCGAATCCCAATGGTATCCTAAAGAGAGTACCGCATAAGTAAATGCTTTCAAGGGGATGCTGTTCTTCTAAGCTGATTTTAGTAATACCATCAATCATTTCTAATGCTTGAATATCTTTCAATACGCAATTATAGGTACAGCCAACCAATCCCTGTATGACAGTCAGCCTTCGTTAATAAGACCCACAGGCATTGAAACACTTCGAAAAGAGGCGGTCAGTGGTTTGGATTGACATTACCGCGACAGCTGCTATCCATATCATTGACATTGTAGTTTATTGAAAATGTAGATTCCAAAATGGTATGACCGAAACATACATATCAGGTACAAATGTGTCGTAGTATGCTGTCAAATACGTTCCCATGACATGAGCATCCAATTATATACAGAATGAATGGATCAAACGCTCCTCGATTCCTAATCACTGCGTGATAACTACACGGGTCCAAAAAAAGGGACACCTCACAGCAACAGTCAGTTGGTTACAATGCGGCGATGCTTAGTTACAAATCAGTACCGCTTATACGGAACAGAACAAAAGATTTTCCTCAAAATCTATGAATAAGTACCGGGGGAATACGCCGAGAATGTACCACGGCGTAATCTGATCAGTTTTCGGAAAAATGTGTATATTTGAAAACAGTCGCGCACTAAGTGACCATATGTTTTGCAGTAACTGACCAGGTAAACGCAACATTAAAATGGTGATGGAGAACGATGCCGGCGCAATGAAAAGAACTTATATGACCCCATAGACAAACATGTTGACTGCATATTTCTGAATATATCACAAGAACCAAAGTGATCCATGCGATGGTTTGTATCCAAGATACGCTTTTATTTTAGCTGTTCATGTGGACATTTTGAATGATATGACCCCTAGTTCCGGCTTGAGCAATATTAGATACTGATATTTCAGACCGATGATGTAATAGATCTGTAAAGTCATCTGATGGAGAATGATGAACTATGTGAGCGCCAGGCACGAAAAATTCGGCTCCAGCGGGGGAGTATTTATAGAATGTAAGTTGTTATTCAGGACAAATACATGTGAGGCCCGACGCCGACCAAGCGCTCCATTCTACATCATGTCTGAAAACCACTAAACTACAACCACTATGATTTGTACAGAGGACAAGCTTCTGGGACGAAACTTCCACCAGCAAAATTTCCGCACATACGGGCAACAATTTAACATTAAAAGAGTGAGGAAAAACGATGCCGACGTACTGACAAGATGTCATATGACCCCACAGATGAATATACTGACTCCATATTTCTGAAAACATCACAAGAACCAAAACGGATCCAGGTGTAGACTCGTACCTAGCCCTCAACTCACACGCACCGTTGGGGTCTAGTAAGCGACAGGCATTTTGTATTCTCTGATTGGCTGAATTACCGGTCTAAATCTAGACCGGTAAATAGACCAATGTCAATATGTGTTGTTGTTGTTCGTGTGTATCTAGTGACCAGTACTCGTCTATGGTGCGATAAAGGGCCTTGAGCGCTACGGCCACCAATCCACCAAGTATTATATAGATCCTTTGTAAGATTTGATGAGCGATGAGCGATTATGGTAGGTTTCCTAAATAAAGCCCTCGCTTCTACGACTACCACGACGTCCAGCAAGACGGTACATCTTTGGAAAATTTATGACCTATTCCAAGGTTCTTAGCGTGACATGTACATGATCAGGTCAGGGGATTTGCAGCATTTCTGTTCTTCATTCAATACATAGTACTGTTCATACGCCCTATGATATGTACTTTTGTTGCTAACATTATGCAAGTTTTGTTGTTAAAAAAATAAAACTGAACGTACTTGTAGGCCTACTCGTTTGAAGCAGCAGACATTATAAATTTAGTTGACCTAGATTCTGCATTGAAGATCAACCATTGAAACGCGGAAAACAACGAATTACGTCAATTATACAGTATTTTCGCCTGCATGTTGTCTGATCGTACTAGTCTTGTTTATCTGATGATGCTAAACAATAATGATCTTGTGAACTTTGGGATAGGCCTAGGTCATAAATTTTCTGAAGATGTATCATTTTGCCGACGTCCAAACAAGCATGGAGGGGCATGGTGGGTGGAGAATACCATGGGCCAATCACTGTGCAGTGCTGATTTAAAATGCCTGTCGATAACTAGTCTCCATAGAGCGATAGCGAATTGGAGCTGGGTACGAGTCTAATCCAGATGATGATTTATAACCCCGTCTCGCTTTTGGTTGAGACGTTCATGCGAATATCTTGAATGACAGGACCACACGGCTTGAGCGGCATTAGATACAAATAGTTCAGAGCGATGATGCGATAGCCCTATCAAGTCATCTGATAAAAAATGATTAACTATGTGACCACCTGATAGAAAAAATGGCCCAAACGAGAGAGCATTTATAGAATGAAAGTTCGTATTCGGAACAAATGCGTGTGAGGCCCGAAGCCGATCCATCGCTTCATTCTTCATTCGCCGACCAAGCGCTTAAGTACCACATTGTACCATGCGAATCTGGTGTGAATCCCATACGTGCCCCCTGTTTTCATAAGCCAACCCCTTGATCTGCCTAGTTGTTATTCGAAAGCAAACCAGTGTTGAAGATATCTTGGCTAATGACCCTAAATCGATGATGTGACACAAGTGTTCACTGAGAAGGAAAGAAAGTCAGGCTTTTTCTTTGAATGCTCACACGATATTGCTTAGAAACGTCTTCCAATGCTTTCAAAGCTCGTTGGTTCTCCTTCACCAAGCATTGTAAATGTAGATTTAATGTCGGACCGCACAATAGTGTGTGTGTGAGAGAATTCGATTTAATGTCGGACCGCACAATAAATTCCAGAAAGTCATAAACTGAAAACATGGTTGTGAAAGTCATCTGGTCTGTCAGTTCCCTATAAACTTAGTGAATGCACATGTATTGATTGTAGAACATTATCACGTAATTCTGATTTTCTGGATAAAATATCTATATAATAACACCAAAGCAATCGTCTACTTTGTTGGTTCATCCATGTATTTTCAACAAATTTGGTTCGGTTCCCCCCGAATTGAGCATGAGTGTAAGTCAAAGTCGGAGTAGTTTCGGCATTTGTTTCACACTAATATGGCGCTCGGCGTCCACTGGGGACACAATTATGTCGAAAATCCGCGCTCCAGCAGCCTTCTGGTACGGCTCCTTCACCACTACAGCGGTGTGTGTCTTATCATCCACTGCAGATACCCTGGACTCGACAGTGGCTACAAAAAAGTGTCTGCAGTAATGCACTGTACAGAGGCGTGCATGCGTATACGACGTAGAGCCTATATCGCATCGGATTTTCTATGCCCTGCAAACCGTATATATTTCTGTACTATTGAAACTGCCAAAAACCATGTCCGTCCATTTTTTTGTCATAACTTGGGAACTGCTTGAGGTAGAAATAAAATGAATACGCCGAGATTTAATAGCTCCCATCTCTTGTGCGGAAGAATAGCATGGGCTGTGGCCTGTGGGGACATATGACTACTTGTCCGAACGCCGGCATCTTTTCAACCACCTTTTTCTCTGCTGTGTTTTATAATTGTTATCTGTATATGGTGAAATTGTACTGGTGGTCGTTCATCCCTTAGGCTTGACCTCTGTACAAATCGTGGTGATTGTAGTTTTTAACTGTGGCTAACATGTTGGAGAATGTAGGATCGGCGTCGGATCTCATAGACTTGCGATCTGAATAAGAACTTGCATTCTGCTAATATTTTCCCGTTTGGGTAGTTTTGTTAAGTGCTAGGGACCGTGCGGTCATATACAGTCAGGATATTGACCGGTGGAGTAAGCAGGTATTGAAGGTATGATGGTATTGTCTGAAATCAGCTTAGAATCCCCTTGTTTCCAGGAGCGAATATAATAATACGGCTATGTAATTCATGAACAAAGCGGATATTACCGTAATATAACACTTGTGGTATTATCGGGACAATAGTAAGGGATTCAAACACAGTTTGTGTACTATATTACCGTACCCTTCCGTAAAATACCTAATAATCCACCTTAAATCAGAACAATCCACCTTAAATCAGAACGCTCAAACCTATCTCAAATCTGTATACTGGTTGGCCAAGGAGTGAATTGCCATAGACCAAATGCCTTCGACAAAGCTAATGAGAATAGAGTGAATAGGGTTGATATATTTACAGAAAGTGCTTGTTACAGAAGATTACTAATTCTCTCTCACACCCTATTGTACGGTCCGACATTAAAGCTAATTCTCTCTCACACACTATTGTGCGGTCCGACATTAATTCTCTCTCACACACTATTGTGCGGTCCGACATTAAATCTAATTCTCTCTCACACACTATTGTGCGGTCCGACATTAAATCTAATTCTCTCTCTCACACTATTGTGCGGTCCAACCAAGCATCTAATTCCCCTGAAGCCGGTGCTAAGGGTCGTGTGATCATTCCAGACAACGTTTCCACATGAACACTCACATGTGCTATAAGAGCGTCGCTGAGATACAGGACATCACAGGAACAATTCTTGATCATTGAGATGTCTTCAGAAAAAAAGCAGTGAGCATATCGACCTGCAGGGAAACACGACCTCCTTCCCCATCAAAATGACATGTTATCTCCAAATGTATGGGAATTGAAGCAAGTCGTCCAATTCTAAAAAAAAAGATGAATTAAATGTTACTCTACTCGCTCAATTGCACATGATACAAATTATAGCAAATACAGATCAGATCAGCTTAATCTTCCAATTAGTGAACAGCGTTTACGCACCGATAGCGCGCCAACGTGCTGGCCTAATCACCAAAACTTATTACACCCCACATGATGTGCCCCTTGCCGCCACGCGCCGGTAGAATATAGTCCTGTCAAACCACTGAACCATTGTGAGCATGTCGGCGGTAAACAAAGGCTCCCCGTTGGCGCGCTTGCCGGATTGCGCGCTAACAGCCGTCACCGCTTAAAACTGAATTGTTTTCAAAGAGGTCCCCTCTGGCGGTGTACGGCAAGAACACAATCTATTCTACAGTTTGAATTACTGGCTAAGTAATTAAAAAAATATATAGAAGATTTGACTTCTTCAATAAGAATGCTGTAAATGATTATCTATCATTTTTTGTTTGCGCTCCAAGGAAACTCGGCCGTCTTGTAAGCATTCGGTTGAGACTACGAATAATCTTCATTAACAAAAAGTTTCGCCAAAGATAGCTTTAAGTATGCCTAAATATATTATCAGAATTCATAAAACGTTGGTGTGTGCAAATTGCGAAGGCCGCCTCCTCTTTCAGAACGGCCAGTAAAACGGTTGAACGTAACATTTCAAATGAATACAGCTTCGTATAAATTCAGACACACGGGCGAGTCGAAGTCATAATCGGGGCAACATGCAGTGCTCGGTCAGACTATTTGTCTCTTTGGCTTGTCTTGTTACAACCGCCTGACCAAAAT
Source organism: Hanleya hanleyi (assembly GCA_036873755.1). Lineage (NCBI taxonomy): Eukaryota > Metazoa > Mollusca > Polyplacophora > Lepidopleurida > Hanleyidae > Hanleya > Hanleya hanleyi. The sequence goes on along the minus strand of JAVTVY010030522.1, from coordinate 117,727 downwards.
ATACACAGAAACTCAAAAGATCAATTAGCCCCTTACAGAGAATGACAAATACTTGTATATGCTCTTTATTCGCTATCGCCCGACTGTTAAAGGTTGCACACGAAACTTCCGATGAGGAAAAAGAATTAACAAGTATTTATGGCCCACACATCCATCGTTCCAGCTAAATAACAAAAAAGAAACAATAACAGAGATTTCTACCTAAACAATAAGTTAATGCCATTTCATTTCTTTTCAAATGAGACACAGACGCGCATTTTGTTGGACGAAAGCGGGATATCGCTTTACCCCGTCAGAGAGAGAATGCACTGTTATGTTTATATTCTCCACTTGTTTACGCCAAACTTAACGAGATGATTAATCTTTACAGTGTTGTTTTCTTGCTGACAATATAACATCCGTTATACTGTTCGACAGGAAGTATACATTAACACATATGAAATGATGGCCATTGTCTGACTGTGCTGATAGCGCGCGGCCTGTGTTCAATCATGTCGACGGACTACATTCAACAGAGATAGGACAATGGCCAGCCGATAATCATGGGCATTGGCGCGCTATACCTTTGTGTTGGCGCACTTCGTTTGCGCGCTGGTCTGAAGTGTAGAGCTGAGAATTTTTTTTATCAACTTTTCGTTCTTTTATTCTCCGCTTCAGTGCATTTCAATAGCACAAAAGCCGAACCAGAAATGCTCGAAATGAAATAAAAATTGGTTCTTTTGTGTATTTTCTTTTTGCACGGTCTAAATCAACAGATCAATATATCCAGTATCCTGCATCGCTCTTGTGTTATGGTCGAGGAACGATAAAATGGACTGTCTTATTTGTACACATACACGACTGTTCAGTCTATTGTAACAAGGTTGGACAAAGTTTGCTTTATACCGAATAACTATTTGCGTTTATCGGTTTTCAAAGCTATTCATACAGTTACCTGTGCAAAGGAATATCTCAACATTATTGACGGGATATTGTTCTGTTTATTTCACGCCGCTGTCAATGAAGAAGTAACGCATCCGTAATTGAATGCTCCAGTTTACATGACACAGCTTCCTCCAAAATCGATGCAGAAATAAAACATGAAAACTCTATTGTTGTACTGTTGTCAGAGCAACATTATTCTTCAATGAAACCAGTCAACATATTGTTGTTGCCCACGTCCAATTTCTAATAGGGATGGCTAGATATATCTATGCCAGAATACTTCTGTAGCGGTTTGCCTTACATATGTCACTTTGGAACTGAGAGATTGGATTAAAGGAATAGTAAACTCGTGCTTGGCATGACAGAATTATGACAGATCCCAAAAATACGGGTAGAAAAAAATTAGCAAAATTCTACAGCTGAGTAAAATTTATCGTTCACACTTTAACACTTCATGATCTGCGACATGCTGGAATGACTGTGACGTTTGATGGGCCATACTGTTTTCATGTAGATGGCGCTGCGACAAAAATCCAGTTGTCATCCGGGCTCTATCCCATAAGGTAAAGCATTAAACAACAACAACGGCAGCATTAGCAGCGTTTCTTCTACAGCTATCGGGTGATGTGGCCTGATATTCCTACCTCGGAGAGAGAGCTCGTGAAACCATATGCAAAATGCCACATGTCAACCTGTTTATCAATTCGACATTCATATATCACGATCCTCATAATCGTCTCGGAGCGTAAAGAAAGGTCCATAGATCTGTCAAAAGTCGTCGACACAATAATTTACAATTGGTCTCCGTGTTATTAGCAACACTGCCTGGGGCACAACTACGTGACAGGAATAATGTCAGGTAATATTTCAAGGATTTTCATTGGCTAACGGCTCTCAGGCTTGTTATAATGGCGACCTCCACGGATTCTTTATCTGGGCAATAGCTCTGATGTTCAAAATGTTCTCATTCATTCGGAATTACTAGAAAAGCTGATTTGTTTTGTTTTTCGAATACTAATGATATAGTTCTTTCGATATAAGTATGCATCGCCTTAGGGTTTTCTATTCTTTTAAGATTTAGGTTTGTTAAACTAGAAATTAAGTAGAAATTAAATTCGTGGACGTTCTTATGATACCACTGCCCATTTCGGACAGTTGGCATAAAGGAACTTGTCAGAGGAATGGTCAGTTTGCATAAAGGAACTTTGCAGAGGAACGGGCAGTCTACATAAACGAAATTGTCAGAAGAATGGGCAATCTTGATGAGATAGGATGATTGTTTGTTCCGAAACTGATAGACACTAATAATGGAAGAACTGCAATTAGTTATCTACATGTAGATAAAGGACTTTAAGGTATCAACATTACAATGGAAGTAATCAGATATTGACAGATATTCTCGCCTATTTGTCTATTTATTGCAGATTCATAAAATAGGTTCTGTGTTCACCAAATTCCACGAAGGCATTCCCCCTTGTAACAGCGGAACAGTTTTCAATGCTGCCAGCCGGATTTCCATGACCAAATACCTTAGCATTTCATCGTTACTACATGTATATCATTTGAGTTTTTCCAGCTACAATGATATTGTTAACCTGTTTTAAATTAAATTCGGAGACGTCGTAGTGAAATTCATTTCTTACATCGGTTATGTTGGTCGAGAAGCCTCATGCATTACTCGTCAGATGAATGGACACGGTTGATGAGCTAGGAGGATCGCTTGTCAGGAAAGTGGGCCTAATTGACGAACCGTAAACATTAAACTGTCCATGTTCGAAAAGAAGTGAATTTTTTATCGGATTGAGCCAATTTATTTTCTTTCTATTAAAAAAGCGTTCCATGAATGACTAGTGATCCTTCGATATCTTTGGTAGGAAAGCAGTCAGTCAGACCTGTTAGGTCTGTATGCCGGCATTTTCTTCGCCACCATGATGGCATTTTATTCCTAGTTAGCATCCCATCATAGTGAAAGTGGAGACGGCGTACATGTACCGAAGTTGATGACATACAATCCCGAGATACTTCTGTAGCAACGTCAGTAGTTGAAAAAAAAGAATACTTGGTTCATTAGATCCCACACTATTATAACAACATGATTTGTTGTCTTGCATATAAAGCCGTGATAATCGCCTGTTGGTGTATGTGTTACTCCACAATATATCAGTAGGATCGAGAGAGATATGCCGATAGATGTATTGTCTTAGTGAGAAAAGTGAAATGCGTGCAGCGTATTTGTCCAGAAGAAACATTCATACAAAGATTAATCCCAGTTTACACAATATATTAAATTGATTTTCCGGGAGGTATGAGTGAAGCAGTATCTATATGTCTCCAATAGCGAGTTAATTTGTTAATTGTTAATGTATCCCTGTGCACGACTCGACGTTCATTCCACTCTTACGTCATGTAGTATGATTCTTGGAAGAGGAAAGATACTTCTGCTGGTTTCCTGGGTCGTTTCCAGGTTGTACTAACAAATTGATTATATATATTTTTAATTTCTAACTTGTTATGCTGCATTCTTCAGGAGATCGAACTTTAAATTCAAGTTAAATTATTCGAATGGAATATATAGAACTTGGAAGTATATATATATGTATATTGATAACATGGTGAAAACATATTTTGCTGACAAGAGGTAGTAGTTACGAAAACTTGTTTTTGGTTTTATTACATTGAGCAATGTTGCATCCTCGTCCTCGGACACAGGCCCGCAAAACAAGAGTTTTGGGGGTGTGGCCGGTGGTATTACGATGAAGTGTCGAAATATGGGGACTCTATATATAACCCCAGGCTTGTAGTTTTATATAAAGCATGGGGTTATATATAGAGCCCCATATTTCGACACTCCACGGTAATATCACCATCCACCCCCTCACCCCCCAAAACTCTTGTTTTGTGGGCCTGTGTCCTCAGATAAACGCTAAATATTGACAGACAGCCATTTATGGAGGGTCTGCTTGGACATGTGTATACTGGCGCTTCCAAAGCTTGTCATCCCGTGAAATGTAGTTCGTGTTGAAAGATTGCTTGGTATCTATTCTCTTGTGAGGGACGTTCCGCATTTTCGCACTCATGACGTCTTCCCAAAGGATGATGGGACAATATATATGAATGATCGAATACCCTCGTCCGAACCATTGGTCTTGCTTGTACCCATCCCTTATGGGTGTGTACGTGTAGCTTATAACGGGTGCCCACAACTCCGTTGAATTGTTTGTCTTCCTTACACACAATTTTTTAGACGAAAGACAATTAGCCACGCAAATTACTCAGGCTGGACTATGAATTCGAACACACGTGACTTACGTAAGCCAATGCAGATTTTTATGGGTTATACCACATGATGGTGGGGATTGTGCGCTGAGTATATCTCGAGGGGTTGCTCTCTACATAACTCCAGACGATTCCAGATTTCGACCTATGTTTGCTCTAGGATTTCAAGACTCGGGGGCAATTTAAAGTTGTAGAATACGACGTGGAATTTATTCTTCTCTGAAACTGGTCAAGATGGAACAAACAAGCTGCTGACATACCCTCTGTAATATGGCCTGTATCGATGTTTTAAATAGTTACACACACCGGAGTCTTGATGGTAATATGACAAAAGAACACGTTTGTTCTCTTTTGTACAAGAGTTTAAGTATCAAATCATGCATGCACAATTGTCACTAATGTACATTATCTTAAACTCCGCAGTATTCGGTTGGCTGACCATGTAGTGCCAGATTAGCTAAACAAAACTCTTGAAGTTAGTTAAGCGTGAAGTGAAAATTAGATGTTGATTGTTGAAAGCTAACATGCTAGCCATACGTGAGCTAAGTATCCCAATTAACCCGACTATAACAAGTGCGTGATAATCCAAATAGAACTCCCAAGATTCAACAACATGTTAGCCATACGTGGGCCAAAGATTACAATCCACCCGACTAAAACAATATCGTGAAAAGTTGTCTTATCATTCAAAAAACAGTTATTTCGCTCTAAAACACATGCACAAGCATAAAAACAAAATCAACAATTCTCAGTATACTACTATAACATACTACAAAGAAAACAAAATGGCCACAAAATAAAATTCAAATACATTTTATGACGTCAGATGGGAAAGCTAAAATTCACCCAGAGCTCACCATTACGGAGAGCTGGAGCGTCCTGTCCTCATAGAACCACTGCAACTCAACCACCCACCACGGATTTAAGAAAAATCAATAAAAGCATACTTCTATTATTCATTACAACATATTTCTACCAATGTTATGACGAACTCAGTCATTACGGTAAAACCTAGAATAAAAGTTAGACAATTACTTGCCACCATACAAATGTGTACTCAAAGAAAGTCCAGTGAGTATTCGATGCACCCACTGATGTCCAGCGTTAAATTCAGAAGAGTTTCCGAAATCAACTAACAGGTTTTAGCTCAGCGTCCTGTATTTCAAATCTATATATGCCAACAATTAAAGGCACATATAGTTAAAAGACACCTTCCACATGGACCGCGTTTATCAGAACTGCTAGGAATCTCGGAAAGGTGCCACCAATTATCCGGAAACATTATGTATACAACAATATCTTAAGAAAACAGAGCTAATGGATTTTAATATCAAAAGTAAGAAAACATGTGTGCACCAAAGATGCTTGGATGTATATAATTAGGAAACAAATTTCAATACTGTACAACCAAACACTCGAAGTTAATTAAGCGTGAAGTAGTCAAGGTTTGAGAGGACAAGCAGGAAGCATGGCCGTTTACTACTCCCTCAAATTATTATTATTATTATTATTATACTCTACTGTGTATGTTTTATTGTATAAAAAATAACCAAGTAAGAATAAATCAATTATTATAATTGCGAATCTACAGTGGTTTTGCAATATTAATCAAATATAGATGGATCGTGAAGCAAATGGTATCATCTGAAAGGCATTGTCCAGTAGTACACGTGTACCAGGTTCTGTGGCTCTAACCACTTGTAAGGTTGTTCACGCACACTGTAATGATTTGAACCATGAACTGGCAGCTAACTTCACGATCATAAATTATTGAGAACCGCCATGTGACTATCTCTTTCAGTCCGGGCGCACTATGATGAAGCAAAATTAATTTCCGGATAGTCGAAGTTTTTTATGTCACTGAACCAGTACTATATGTATTAGCATTGTACTCCATTGTCCATTTAAAAGCCGGTCTTCACTTAGTCTGCAGAGAACCTAACCGTGCGTATAGCTGAGCAAAGGCAAGTGTTTATTGATATGCATATCCTGTGTACATTTAAAAACAAACCCGATAAAAGTTCAGCAGAAAATTATTGATAATTGCTACTATGCGCACTATCTATGTCGATCTGTTGCCATCTAATCATATTACGAAATGTGAGAATAACATTTAATACTTTCGCCTATTGTCGATTAAACAAATATTGTTAATATACTTGAACGCGAAAGTTTATTCAAAATTTATTGCCGACTGAAATCTATTGACCGCTTCTCTCTTGCAAGTAACTTGCTTGTGTATATATATCTGCTTGGACTTTGGTTCTGACGATGTGAATATAAATAGGGTAATTAGATTATAGATGGAAACATTCTTTAATGGGCGGCAGCCCAATGTTGAAAGACCGACTAGAATCTTGTATTTAACAAAACACATTGTGTTTTTTTCTGCAAACCTATATCTTGTGCTATTCAACACACACTACGGTTATTCCCTGAACACAATACAAAAGTTCGCTTGCGTTGTTAACATCGGCCGCATTACTTCTGTTAAAAGAACACACGTGACGTTTGTTGTCGATAATGTACCTTACCTGCTTAAGTTAATTTGATTTTCACAGATGGTCTCCAAACACTGCTTTATTCTTGGTCTGGCCATAATGTGGACGATTTACCTAGTGGACGTTGGATCAGATTCATCTCTAGTTTGTATCCTTTTTAAGCTGCTGTTCGCAGAGACTTATTGAATGCACATTCTCCACCTGTTACTTCTCCTCTCAGTTTTCGTCATTAAGTTTTAACAAATTGACTATTTGATCATGTAGATATCTCTTGTCAAACTTGAGGTCAATAGTTCAAGGTCATTACGACCAAAATCAGGGATGTCTTTCGAAATCACAATTATTTGCTGGTGGATATAGGAGGGAATACAATGTGTCGCATAGCGAAATTGCGGTTGGAGGTCAAAGATCTGGGTAAACTGTGACCCTACATTCAGATAATCATTAAATATAGATATTTCTTGTGAGTGAATACGTTAGAGGGAGACGACATGTAAATATATCAGCATTCAGGTCAAAAAGGGTAAAGGTCAAGGCGACCTAAAAGGATATGTGACGACAATACGGGAATAACTCCCTTGTGTGAGATGGTAATCAACCCATTTGTTTTTTTCAATCCAAAACCTGCCAAATCAGATATTTCTAGAAGTTTACATACTGAAATAGCAGCCACCAAAAAAACTGAGATGTTCCGTTCTATAAAAATGGAGATATGATTGATCAAAATGTTCTCCTCGGCCTGATTTGGTATTTTTGAGGCATTTACATTGAGGATTTTCTCTTACAGCAAAAATATGACTCCTCAAACCAAAATAATTTTGTAACACAATATATGAGGAAGTTTGTTTATTGGAAAGAACCACGAATAGTTTTGGTTTGAGGTGTCATATTTTTGCTAATGGAGAAAACCCTTCATGAAAATGCCCCAAAATACCGAAATTAGCCCGGGAGCACATTTTGATCAATCATATCTCCATTTTTATGCAACTGAACATCTTAGTTTTTTTCGAAGGGGATATTTTGGTATGTAAACTTCAAGAAAAATCTTTTATGGCAGGTTTTGGAGTGGAAAAAAATCGGCTTTGTTACCATCATACACAAAGGAGTTTTTCGAATGTAAACGTCACATATCCTTTGGAAATCATTAAAAATCGGAATTTGGTGAGTTGATGTGTTAGGTATCAAAATTACGGTCAAGAGGTCAAATGTCTGCCTCAAAGTGACCATCAAATCAGGAAATTATTGAACATGGAGAGGGATTGTGCATTGTCATCACATTATTGGGGTTGATGTCATTAGATCATTGTCAAAACGACATAGGCAATAGTGCCAATTGGGTTATTGTTTGTATACTCTTTTTCAAACAAAATGAAGATGAGGAATGAATCCGAAAATCTGATTAATTAGACATTCTCAACCCTTGTAAGTCTTTTGGCGATTTCTCTCCAGTGGTTTATAGTAAGGTCATGAAAATTCAAATCGCTTGTCAATCTAGACATGAGGAAGATATTGGAAGAAACTATATGAAAGAATTTCATATTTACTTTATTATTGTACGTTAAATTAGTCAATGGGGCTTAACCCAGTTAACTCAATGAAGTTCTTAACCCAATTAACTATAGGAACCTCCCCAAAACAGCGCCAAATTGATCTACAAGTGTCAAATAATACAATCGGAGTGGTAACAGCCGAATATACAGTCAAATTCACCTCAGAAATAAATACACGAATATGAAATTGAAATTCAATACTGAAAATGTTTTGGTATATTTATTCACGTGTTGGCACTAAATGAGGAAACTAATGATCCAGTACTATTGTTGGACACTTGTAGATCAGCTGATGCTCAAGCCCCCGCTGGTGCATCTTTGAAAGTTTGTTAGTTACAAGTACTTGCCGACGGGCGGTGGATCTCTCCGGCTTTCTGTACCAACCAAACTTGCTGCCACCACATGGCTGAAATGGCTTTGGGTGTGACATCAAATAAAATCCCCCCTCCCCCCTCACTTTGATCCTGCGTTTGGAGTTCTTATACTTAACTGGGTTAAGCCCGATTGAGTGTCATATTGACTGAAACAACGTGTAGAAAATAAATGTAAATATGACTTGTCATGTCTCATTTGTCTTCCTCCAATTCATTCCTGGTGTCTATATTGTTATGTGGTTGAATTTTCATGACCTCACTCCAAACCATTGAGAAGATATCGCCAAAAGACTGGGAAAGGACTGAGAGAATTTGGTAATTCAAATTTTCGGGTAAATGTCCCCCTTAATTATAGCGTGATTGGCCGAAGCTTGAAAATACAGTCATGCAAATATATTATCTGTATAAATGTATTGCCTTTTTGAGCTGTTCGCATGTTACCTGTGGGCGAGTTATATATTTGTATACATTTCAGTGAAAAGAATCTCATGATTATCAGATTTCGCTATCGACATTTGGCATTTTAACCAGTTTTGTTGAATCCAGGTGTCAAAATATAAAATATAATATCTGTAATTGTAACCAGTCAACTTCACAGTTGGAGTCTAATCCGGGACTCGATTTATATTTTTGAAACAATTCAGCTTGGACAGTAAAACGATACCACCCAAAAATAAAAGTCGAAAATGTATAAGTCTTCATGAATTAATTAGATCGGACAGTGAAAGAAGAAAGAATTATATCAATATTGTGTTGTCTCATTTGCATGTACCATATTGAAAGACAAACAGTTGTATATGCTATTATTTTAAATTGAGCAGATGTTTATAAAGCAATTCCGCTTGAACAATAAAACAACTCCTTTCTGAAACGGACAATGAAATTAGAAATTATATCTCCTTTAGCTCTGCTATTTCCCATATAGTTTATTGACAGAAAACACCCCATCCCCCCCTCCCCCGATGTCCACCCGCTCCTCTGGCTCCGTCACAACTAATACTACCAATGAACTGTTTTCTCTTAAATTATTGTACTAAACGCGATCTAGTTTTATTGCAGGCTTATGCCTCAATGCAAATTGTGTGGCTGTATGATTTGAAGCTGGGTGTTGGGGAAGTTTAAAATGATCCTTGACCAGACAATTACAGATTGTGGTAATGTTAATGCTAACAATACATACGAGACTAAATGCGCTTGTATGAACAGCTGTTCCGGCAAGAGGGTACCTTGTCCAGATACAGACGACCCAGATCCGTGTGTCGCCAGCTACCGAGTGTGTTGCTGTTAAACAGTGCAACCCCACGATTTCAATGACGCTTCTCAACACTTTGCCATACTTCGACACTATTACTACTAAACGATAAATCTGTTTCACTTAATTCCATATGCACAGTCTGTAATTCGATTCTGTGCATACCACAGATACTTTCTAACGTTCAGATGTGATACATGGTGTTTCTTCAGGCTGTACTCAAGGAGGAACCGGCGTTCGATTATGCACATAATTTTCACATAAGTAATTTTTAGCTGACAGAGGGTAACTGAAATTTCTCAAAACATCTTTTTCTGACATATAATTCATTCCAGTCAATAATCAGCCCAGTAAGTACGAAAGTCGTTACCGGTATTTCGTTACTGAATTGTCTATCTTTGTTGAAAAATGTTTTTGCTAGTGTTTAATCACTTCCGGTCGATTTATTTTCGAAATCGTTTGTTTTAGATTATAAAGTCGTCTACCATGAGCTGAAAATGCAAAGATTGTGTAATGTTTTTTTTTGCCGTTGAATATGTCGTAGTTTTCAGAGAACTAGTACAGGTGGAGGTATGTAGTCAAATCTGTGTCAACGACCACCTTTGTTACGCCACCACCCGTCTTTATAGACAGTCAATATATTCCCAACAGCCAGTTTTCCATGTTAAATTGCCTTATTAAACGATCACTCTTTAAAATACCATGTGTCTCTAGGGTGGCCTGTTTAAGGACCTATCCAGACATGGGGAAGTGCCATTTGGCCCCCACCGCACAATCTAGGTAAACCAAGATGGTAAATCAGGGGAATACCATCTAGACGTAACGCTACGAAAACTTCGTGCGAAATCTTCGCCGATATTCTACGAGATCCCATGATAAGCCAATCACGACCATTTGAACCTTTTCTCTCTGACAATGATTGACGTTTACTTCACGGAGATTAACATCGTCGCACGGCACAATCTTTTGATATTTTCTACCCCTACTAAAGCCAGACTTTTCTGCGGGATTGAACTCTTTGATCTTTACGGTTTTCCGCTCACCGTGTCTGGAAATGATGCCATATTTGGAAACTGTTTCAGGATAATGTTTATATATTAGACCACGAGCTACCGTGTGTAATTACTGTGGGCGTGATTTTGAAATAGTTTCAACACGCTATCCATCTGATTGGCTAACAGTAACAGTTTCAAATTCGCACGGGTTTTATGTAGGACTGAATTCAGATATAGTATTCCGTGATATTATATCTGAGTTTACTGAAATTGCCCCACCGCCCACCCCTAATAACGCCTTGAGTTAGAGGATTGGAACTTACTACAATACATCTTTGGGTCAAGCTCTAGCACAAAAATGGAAAAAAAAATCTAAGATGGCCGCGATGATGACGTGGCATTGACGACGTCATATTCCCACAAAGAAATGTTTTGGTCGATTTTTTATTTTATTTTGTATTTGCATTTTCTTGCGAAAAACTCCAATATCAATCAGGAAATGATGGACTGATGAGAGATAAAATAGTTTTTGGCCCTATTATCCGTAGCAAAGAAAACATTTTGAACAGAAATGAGAAAAAAAAATCAGTTTTCTGGAAACCCCACATAGCCGTCATTTTGAACTTGCCCATTATTCTCTGCTCCGGGGGATTATGGAGATAGGGTAAAAATGACTCGATATGATAAGCTACAACGTTTTTCTGAAAAAAAGGGGACATCAAACGTGGATGATATCATTCACCAACGAGAGATACACGATTGACGAAGGAATGATAAAGCGAAAGATCTCGGTGTTTTGCTAGCTTTCAAAATGCGTTTTATCGCAATTGTGACAAAATGTAAAAATTGTGACAAAGCGCGGTACAACTGCATTTCATAATGTCTTAACTTTGGACAAAACGCGGTAACCGAATCATCAACATATGCGAAGATATGAAGGCATTTTGGACAAGTCAAAATCCCCCCTTTTTGCTATATAGCACTAACACATACAATCTTTGCTGGGTCACCATGCTGTTTTGATAAAATCGTAACGGTATGACAGATCAGTTGAGTCTTTCCAACCCTATGTCCAGGAGTGGGATGGGTGGGAGAATCAGGATACTCGCAGAGAGTCATCTATAAGGCATTTAATTGTTTGCTTTCTATTGAAAGTTAATCCGCATGGAGTTTAGAAACACTTTGCTCTCCCTAACCGTTGAATCTGAAATCACCACATTTTGGTCAGTCCCACCCCACCAGCGAACCGCCAGTAAAACCCTTACATGTTTCTGCTCTGTCAGACATCAGTGTTTTTTTTATTTCTTTATTTTTTATCGCATTTTAAGGTGTGGGCAATTTTTCTAGAAAACTTAATCTGTTGTAAGACAAAAATTGACAAATCACTATGTTATAGCCCATCAACGCATTGAAATGAACCACACCCCCTTGACATCTATGTCACTTGCACATTGGAAAAGCCATATTTAGAACACAGAAAGAATATGCCAGATATCGACGAAATTTGAAGACGTAGGTGCTCCATATCTCCCCCATGTCAGCAATTCATGCTCAGGAGGTTAGGGTTGTTGCACGTTACTTATTGCACGAATGTTGCACGAATGTGGCTAAGAGATTTTAACCCTATCTGGCCTGGGCTTTTTTGGGACATGTTCGGGCCTGGTGAGTCATTTCGGCTCTCCCCTCTAATTATTTTTTCTTACCCCTGACAGAGGGCTCAAATCTAATACACTATACTCTTGAGTCACTGTCTACCAGAAAATGCGAGATCCAAGATGGCCGCTTTGAAGACGTAACAGTGGCTTCGTTGCCAAAAAAGGCATTTTTTGGTCAATTTTCGGTCAGATTTTTTTTAATTTTTTTAAATTGTCCTCAAAATCTGCTAGAGAAGTTAGTAAATATTAATCTGATGTGAAATAGAATATCTTGAATCTCTCATACTTAGATGACAAATACGTACTCCAAATTATTTCACGTTCGTCCCATCATTGAAATCGACCGTCTTATCACAATTGACTTTGTGGTGTAAGCAGTTGATGCTGCAAATGTTAATCTGAGTTTCCATTATTGTGTAAACCGCAACAGTGGTGACAAAACGCGTTTTCACTAAACCCGGATTCAGCGATCTCGTGTACAAAGTGTTACGTCGCTCAGTTTAGCAGAACTGAAGTAGAAGATATTTTTTTTTGTAGTAAATTCAAGATGCTCGCCAAATATGGTGTTAATTCGGAAATCGGCATTTGGCAATTGACACCTACACACCATGTAATGGCGATCCATCAAGGAAGACGTGCTTTTGGCTTCAAAACCGCCATATTCCGGCAACATGTATATAATCACTTTCTCATCTAAATCCCTTACTTGCTTTTGATTGGTCGATGGGTCCATTTTGGTTTGAATTCTAAGAGATTTCTGATCCAGTATGCAAAGTGTCGCATTTATCGGCTGGGCCGTTCCGGATTAGAAGATTGTAAATTCGTTATGAAAAAGTTGTCCAAACCAGTGTAGCTGTAAATCGATGTTCAATAGCAAAATGGAAGAATGCTCACTAATCTACACGTCTTCAAACACCAGTGGGTCAATTTTTGTTTCATTTCAGCAATGTTTGCAATCGTTGGGGCAATTGAGCAGTCCCTGACTTTGGCACCCATCCGTTCGTCAGCGTCGAATAATATTTACACCAACAAAATTGGTTACATAAAAATCCAACAATTTGGATAGGTTGATAGCGACCATTTTGTTTTACGGAGCAACTATTCAAACAGTATTCGGAGAAACCGCGACCCATCGAGCTTGCAATTTGTCTCTGGGCGCATGCAGCCTCGGTGAGGTAGCATGACGAACATTCTTTTCAGGTGAATGCAGATCGCAAAATGTGCGGTATAGTTTGTCAACTCACATTTGTGCTTGAATTTGCTCTCGTATTATACAGAGTTTAGTAGCACCCCTCTAAAGTTTAGGCATTGATCGTTAGAAGGCGATGTGTACTGTTTAATAGAAACGGGAAGACGGATGCTTATAATAGAGAGATTGTATTTTCGAGAAGCCGCTGAAATAAATCGGCTTGCCACGATAGCTTTGCTAAGCAAGATTTTACTCATGGAATAGAAAAACTATTCGCCTACAGGCTTTGTTAATGGTAATGTCTTGTAAGTCGCGGTCTATCGGGATTTCATAAAAGCCTAAATTTAATAACTAAAGAAATATTTACCTAGATTTTTTCAAATGGTAGCTTTCTAACTAATCAGAGCGCGTCGACGGTTCGGTCCACGAGTACTAGCTGGGGTAATTGATTTGTGCTTTATCATCACCCACACGGTCATGGACCGACTTCCAGTTTGTAACAGAACCTTGGTTAGAATGACCTTGTTAGTCGACCTATTTTCCTATGCCCATGACCGCAGCAATTTAATTTCTCTCACAATAAATATTGCATGTCAATACGCACGAGTGGTTTTTTACATATGAAATAGAAGTGCTCAAGTTCGTTGCCATAATTTTGTATAAATCTTATAAAAAGTACAATTAGTCCTTAAATGAAATATTAAAATAACTCAAGTGTAATTAGTCAAGCAGTCATTGTAGAAAATGGGTCAACCGTGACCTTCGTCCTCGGGTCTGAACGGTTGATCCTGGTACTATAATTACATGTAGGCCAACATGAAAACACTCGAGAATTAACATTATATTATATTATGAAATGGTTTCGAATTGTTCGAAATCATATCAGTCACAAATATTTAATTGAACCGATTTGTTTCCGGATAACTGTCGTTATGTGTGTATTCATGTGCAGATGGTTTTAGTTTTAGAGCTACCGTTGTTGACTCAATAAAGACGTCGTTCAAATGTACATCCGTTATCCCAATGAATGAGATTGCATGACATTTATGATTAATATTACTCATTTAAAATGGTGATTTCCCACGTGGAAAGCCTTGGTAAAACAATGAGAAAATGGAGCAAGCCGAGATAATATATGTTGCTCTAGTGTAGGCAAATATATATGCAGGTTCTTCTAATTTCACAAACAAAGATGAAATAAAACTGTTTACATGCTTGTCTATATGAAACATGGGATAAAAATACATCTATGTAAGTTTCTAAGTTGAAGAAATCTACGGGAAAACACATTTAGGCAAACGTTTTCCCGTTGATTTCAAGCGAGTAGTAGAGCAAGTAGAGTTTGCCTGACCTTTGTGCAGGCTGCAGGTGTGAAAGACTCCTGAGAAGCACAGTACTAGTATATAAAAGATAGTGCCACGGCACTGTAGCTCATCTGGCTGTAACTGGCAAAAGTAGCTGTAAGAATTTTTTTACTAAAGAACTGCAATAGATGAGTTTCTAACTTGTGTTGTCCCCCCACTGAACTCTAAATGATCCATGCAGTAATTTCATGAGATTTCATAACAAAGTTTCACGGGAAATTCAAGATGCGGCCATATTGGATTTTCGATATGGACCAAAAAAGGTATCTTGCACAACCGGGCCACAAGGTAAACCTGTGTACCCAATTTGACAAAGATCCACGGAGTAATTTTCTAAGAATTCACGATAACAAAATTTCATGGGAAAATTCAAGATGGCGGCCTGGTGGCCATATTGGATTTTCGAATCGGACCAGAAAAGGTATCTTGCACAACTAGACTCCAAGGGAAACCTGTGTATCAAATTTGAGAAAGATCAAAGCAGTAGTTCCTGAGAAATCGTGATAAAGTTTCAACGGGAAATCCAAGATGGCTGCCTGGTGGCCATATTGGACTTTCGAATCAATCACAAAAGGTATCTTGCACAACTCAATGCAGTACTTCCAGAGAAATCACGATAACAAAGTTTCATAGGGAAATCCAAGATGGCTGCCTGATGGCCATATTGGATTTTCGAATCAGAGCAGAAAAGCTATCTTGCATAACTAGACCCCAAAGGAAACCTGTGTACCATATTTGAGAAAGATCCATCCAGTACTTCCTGAGAAATCGCGATAACAATGTTTCATGGGGAAATTCAAGATGGCCGGCTGGTGGCCATATTGGATTTATGAATCGAAGCAAAAAGGGTATCTTGTACAACTAGATCACAAAGGGAACCTGTCTACCAAATTTGAGAAAGATCCATTCAGCAGTTCCTGAGAAATCGCGATAACAATGTTTCATGTGAAAATCCAAGATGGCCGCCTGGTGGCCATAGTGGATTTTTGAATCAGACCACATAAAGCATCTAGCAAAACTAGACTCAAAGGGGAACCTGTGTCCCAAATTTGAGGAAGATCCATGCAGTAGTTCCTGAGAAATCGCGATAACAAAGTTTCATGGGGAAATCCAAGATGGGCGCCTGGTGGCCATAATGGATTTTTGAATCAGACCACAAAAGGTATCTTGCACAACTAGACCTAAAAGAAAACCGGTGTACCAAATTTGAGAAAGATCCATGAAGTAGTTACCGAAAAATAATGACAAGATTTCACTGGTAAATTCAAGATGGCCGCCATGGCAGCCATATTTAAAATCATATCGACACCGCATGAACAAATTCTGGTGTACTCATTGGGGGGAACATGCATGCCAAGTTTCAGCTTAATCGGTCAAGCGGTTTCAGAGAAGAAGATGTTTACACACGACGGACGACGCACGAAGGACGACGGACGATGGACGACGGACCACGGACAATCAGGCCATGACATTAGCCCATCGGGCCTTCGGCCCAGATGAGCTAAAAATTTAACAAGTGGTAAAGCGGAACCGCTACGCATTTCACTTTTCAGAGACACGACATCCATTTATTACTGTTTAGTTATACAAAAGTACGGACGATCACACAGGTAATTAGCATCTGAAGATGGCACCCGACATTGTTTGCAGAATTCGTTGTCTTTGTCACATTCGTGCACTGACTAAAACCTTTTACACTTGTGACTAGTTCAGAATTAAATTCGTGAGCTAGATCGATTGATAGTCTCTTTCGCCAGTCGTCCCTATAATCTGGTCAGTTACCGTACTGTGGACAAAGCACAGTGATCGATAATACGTTCTCTTCCCAGGCGAGCAAAACAAATTGATTTTTTTCTCCGTAACAGGCCTGCACTAACATATATGAAGTCACTTCCGGCAATGTGCTGCTCGGGCTGGAATCCTGCCCAAAATTTTGACTGCGTCCCGGATCGTCTGCGGCCTGAACTAACTCGACAAAGGCTGATCTTGATCAACGATGGAGCTCGATTCAATCTCAGGCGAGGCGGAAGCAGTTCAACAATGGGGGACCAAATAAGGGGGTGTCTCCGGGAGAGGACACCCCTTCCTTCGAAGCCGGGATCCGTGGGGTCATCCCCCGGGAAAGTTTTACGCGCTTTGGCGCATTTTCAGAGACGATTTTAGAGTGATAAATTTCACAATTTCCGCCTTTCTAACTCTTTCAAAAAGGCAAAAAAAATAAAATAAATAAAAATCTTACTCAAATATTAATGAAAGGTCATCTTCTCGTTAGTCTAAGCTACTCAAAGTCAACTTCCAATCCCTCTTCAAGAGAATGTCAATTCATCGATGCTCAAGTTATTGCATCAATGCAAATCAGGTGCTAATTAACAGTTTTGGTATCGAAAAAGAGAGGTGGATATCGTATGAAACTGATAATTCATGGAGACCGTACAGGAGTTAGCACTAAATCAGATAGAGCAAACATTGGGAAGAAGTCGGCACTTGGCACGAAACTGCAATTTAAATCTAGATCTAATTTTCGATCCATTTCGAGACACTTCAGTAACAATTATGTGGGGGGGAGGCAAAGTGGTCCTTGACCGGACCCCCCACCTCCCTCGCTCCGCCGCGCATAAATCTGTCATCTTGTCTGGCTCGAGGAGATGGAAAGGACGACGTCGAAATCTTCTTACCGGGTGTTGAACGTAGCCCGCTTTTAACTGCTTTTATAGCCTCGTGACATCGCCACTGGATTTTCCTCTGATGGACGGTCTTTTCTCTCTCTGGGCCTGATCGTTTGAGATAATTATAGCGGGATTTCATTGTCTGCCTCCTAGATTCTCAGAGTACATTCTAGAAAAAAGTCAGTATTGAATTCACCACGGTAAGCAAGCCGCATGTCATTTTACTCACACACAAGTTAAGTTTGACTATCAAATGTAGTGATGTGTCAAGACTGTCAGCTCATTCATTAAATGAGAATGCAAGTGACTTTTGTTACGCCAGTAAATAAAGAAAGCAGCATTTTCAGAAAAAAAAAATTCGGTTTGCAGCCAGAACACTTCAGGTAATCTAAACAACTGGAATTTAGTTATTAGAAAAACAAGTCTTAGTCTAGAATTCAAGTAAACCGATATTGTCCTAAACGAAAACGGGAGTTAATAACAAAACCAAGCAATGCGTTTCCCGTTGCTCATGCCCAATCGACCCACCATGCCCTATTGCCGATGATTGGTGTTATGTGCATCCGCCGGTGAAACACAATTTACTCGTTAGAAAAATTTCACTTCTGGTAACGCGTTCACAGTTTACCCACACTGCACTGTTGCAGATGACTGGGTCCAGCTGCCTCCTGTGGTGAATCTCCAAACCCCTGTCGTTCTGAATTGCGTTCCATTTCCCCTTGCTCATGAGCAGTCGGCGCACAATGCCATATTACTGATAAAGTCTCTAACCCCTATCGTTCAAAGTAGAACTTGCAGTTACATATGCGTAATCGACCCACATACACCATTGCGGATACTGGGTTCATGCGCTCCCTTTGTTGAACACCGGCGTCCCTAACCCGGTTCCATTCTGCTTGCGCAAACGCAGTCAACCCTCGTTGCCCTAATGCGCATGGCTGGTTCCAAAGGTCTCCTTCGGTGAAATCCCGGTGTCGTTCTCAATTTCCTCTCAATGAGCCCAGCCCGGCTTTATCCACTGTCGAGGATACTTTGGATATTAAGCCGGAGCCAGATGATACGGTTCTGGGTCATGGGCCTGACATCGAACATTTTCAGGAAGGTCCAGTAAATGTCTCGACGATCCGTCGATGTTTCCACCGTAATCGCCCTATTCAAGATACATGTTGGTACAATTTCCCGTTGGTCGACCTGGCTCAGCTCTCCAACAACTTGTAAGCCATTTTTGCGGACCAAGCTACGGCTTTCAAGTTGAAACTAGCGTTCGGCTATTTGCTACGGCATAAGGAGACAGACCAAGTTCGGTACTTTTACCCGATCGAGCATTTACATCCGAATATTTGACCAGGTGTGCACAATTAAGGATCGTGCGTGGAGACGGTTCTGGCTGAAGTGGACCAAATGAATGCCTTGGAATGGGCCCGTCAACAACTCCCAGCACCCAATGGATCGTGGAGAGGGTGACCAATGTCACGTCCTTCGTTACTATTCTGACCGACCATTCCATCGGCTGAACGTATCCATGACATGCACTGATGGGTGCCATACCGTATGCCGTATATACTTTATATGTCTACATGGTGCTTGATATTTCAATCTTTATTCTATGAATAAACATACCAAGAGAGGCTCCCTCAGCGTGGGTATGGTATAATATTGGGGATAATAAACTATATGAACATTGCTGAAAGTGATGTCATTGATGAAAACGACGCCCCTGCATACCCCAAAATACTCTCTTTCTCTACTACTGCCAGACCGTGCAGGCTCAGAATGATAGGATTTACAATTCAAACCACCTCAGTTTCATTCTATCTCACGAGGGCGCAGCACCCTGCACAGCCCAGTTAGACGAGGTACACCCCCCACCCACCGCCAGGCACAAACGACCAGGTGACCAGACGAAATATGGTCCGATCTCCCCGAACGCGCTCCTGTGCACCTTCGAAACTTCCCTTTTTCTACTACTCCCCCAGTGAGCACGCGCGCATCACCCCAGCGGGACTTCATTCCAAAAGCACTTCAAACTGATACTTCACACGGCCCATTTGGGCCACGGATGGTCCATCTCAACCAATTAAGGTCCACTCAAATGGCCTTTTTACTGGCACCGCACACCATCCATTTGGGCAACGGATAGTCTACTTTTCTTAAGGGTTATACCCGTGGATCAAGCTCTACCAGAAAATGTTAAAAAAGAAAAAAAAAACAAGCTGGACGCCACGACGACATCTCAGAGACGTCATTTTCAAAAGAGGCATTTTTGGGACGATTTTTCGATCAGATTTTTCATTGTGTTTTTTATGGTTTTTCCTTCGCAAAACTGCACTATAAATTAGTAAATAATAATATGATGTGAAATAAAATAGCGTTTTCCTTGCAGAAAAGCAGGAATTTTAAAGAAAGTTGATGAAAATATCGCTTTCCTGCTACCCGACATGATCGCCATTTTGAAATTGCCCATGATTCTCTGCTCAGGGAATTATTCACGGACTGTTCGCTCGCAAGGTTTTTGGCGTTCCGGAGAGAGGGTAGAAAGTTTGGTATGGTTAAAACCGCCATGAACACTCACCTAGAAGAGTTATTTTCATTCCTGCTATGCCAAAATACAGGGGCAATTAACTGCAAGTATTGTGTCCTTGTCCATACTGGGAAAACGCTTGCTGCTAATGAGTCAACTATCCCCCGATTCCAGCCGGAGGGTTTACGTTGAGCAATCAATTTAAAATTCTCACCTAGTTCGAGCGAACAATGTTAACCAAAAACTGTGACAAATATCACATTCATCTCTCCCCTCAAGCCTTGGCCCCTTGTCTGTATTATCAGATACTTGTTCTACGTGTTTTATGCCAAGAGATGCAGGCTAGTTGACTTTATATTTCCATATATGGACATGCTGACATTTAGCATCAGCCTCCCACCTCTTTAAAAGTCCACGAACGTTGCGCCTGTAGAAAACATTCGCCGCTCTACCTCTACGCAGTACGAATAGCTGAGCAAAGGTAAGCAAATACTGACATGCGTATTTTAGATGTTGACATGAAAACGGAGACAAGTTTCGTTTTCGCTGAAAAGTGTAGATAATGGTGCAATGTTTTGATTTTAGGGGTTCTGTAATCTTTTTCTTTTTTTAGTTTTTGCCTCTTGTCATAATTTTGATATACAAATACCGTATAGTTAATATGTTTAGGGTAAATATACATTCGCAAGGTATTCGATTTATTAGCTTTGCAGTAACCGTTTGCTTAGGGAGTATTTGAATATACATGTAAATATTTGCTGTATTATCTGTTTATTCTTGAGGATTCCTGTCTTCAAACCCGCATACGCCATTACACGTTGTTTTAATACCAGTGGTGTATCCCAGTTTAACAACTGCTAAACTGAAAAAAAAAGACCTTGCTTTAAAACAAAACTTGTTATTCAGCACCAAGTTGTATTATTTTCGCCAACTTTAACACCAGACGTGTTGCTAATATGGGACGCAATGCTTGTGGTATAAAAAGACATTACAGCCTTTGTATATAATTTGGTTCTCACAGATGGTTCCAAAATGCTTCTATCTTGTTGGTCTGACCGTGCTGGTGACAGTGTTTACTATTTCCCTGCTGGAAACTGGAGTGGATGCTCAGATCAATGTACCTGGCACACAGTTGACGTGTATCCTTTTTCTTAATGCCTCCGATTTGAAGAGAAGCGCTTCAAACATATCAGAAGAAGGGGGGGGGATTTCGTTTAATGCCACACTCAATGTTATTTCACTCATATGGTGACAGCCAGTTTTGAATGGTGGAGGTGTCGGAGTACCCGGAGAGAACCACCGCCCGTCGGTAAACTTTCACAAATGCATCAGCGGGACTCGAACCCGCGCTGGTACAGCGGTGTGAGGCTAACGATCATCAGCGAAGCGCCTTAGAACACTCGGCCACCGAGGTCCGTTCAAATAAAGGAAAGCAATGGGGTTTCGTTACCTTTAGTTTAACGGATGTCACCCGATATAGCCCAGAAAACCAACATTAACAGACAAATGGGCATTCACGCCAATTGACAATGAATAATGAACTAAATATATCCCTCAAAACTCAAAACATTTCATCTGTCTGACTAAAAAACCCTCAGGTTTTCAGCCTATTTGTGCTTAGAACTTGAGGTTTTCTCCTGTCTATTAAAGTACGACTTTGAGAATTATGTCTATTGCCAGAAATGACCCCGTATTGTGTGGCTAATTTCAATCAATAATACATGCGGTCAAATATAAGCGAATTTTTTTTTAAAATCTCATTGAAAAATTCCTAAATTCTTTCATTCGTACGAAAACCATTTATATAAAAAAACATGGTAAAAGTATTGATTTTTTTATATGCCCCTTTTTGAAGTAGTAATTGAATACAAGACTGATATTTAGGGAGCTTTACCATCAAATTTTTGTGCAAGTGATATGCAACGATACTCAAGGGAGTAAACCACGTTGCCTGGAGAGCCATAACATGGGGATTTTTTTAAAAATCTGACTATATTTCCTACTAATGGTGTCCAGAAAACCCTCAAGTAAAGTTTCTATCAAATGAAAGACCATTGCAAACAGTGTGGAAAAATATTTATTGTAATTTTTTACGATTTTATTAAACAGAGTAGACTGCAAATAAAGCATGGTATTCTATGGTGGTCTGTTGCAATCATATTTAGGTCCAGTGACGTCACACTGCCTTAATACATATATTTCAAACTGTGTATGCACTTTCCGACTCACTGTTCCGGTGTGCATGTTTCACCAAAATCGGGAAAATTAAAGGCAAGATTCATCTCCCCGATTTTGGTGAAACATGCACACTGGAACAGTGTGTGGAAATTCAAAGTATAGACACTTTATAAGCTTGAATCAAGCATTGGAAAGTGCATACACAGTATGAAATATATGTATTAAGACAGTGAGACGTCACTGGACCTAAATATGATTGCAACAGACCACCATAGAATACCATGCTTTATTTGCAGTTTACTCTGTGTAATGAAATTAAAAAAAAAACAATAAATATTTTTCCACACTGTTTGCAATGGTCTTTCATTTGATGGAAACTTTACTTGAGGGTTTACGATCACTTTAAAATAGGATAAACGTAAAGAAAACATATTTATACCCGGCACAATAGAAATAATCATTTACTGGTATTAACAGTCACTTCAAAGTGAAATAGTTTGGATAAAAAAGTGGGCCTGCCAGATTCATCGGTCGGAAGGCACAGAATATTAGGTGGGAATTTGATGTTAGACATTGGCCCTATTGTCTCACATGAGTTATTCTTTTTCTTCAATAATCCGTTTGCAATGTGCTCAAGTGTTCATGTGAAAGATCAGCAGGTTAGTAAGTTGGCCAGGGAGCTTCTTGAAATTAGGGCATATAATAGTACCAGAAATATTCAGGGAATAATCCTGAATAGATCAGGGTGCAAATCCACAACTCAATTTCATGCATTTTACCTGAAATCCAGGAATAATTTCCTGAAATTCAGTTATATCATCCTTCAATTAAAGCTAAATTACCTGAATGTTTGGGCATTTACGTACCTGAATAGGGTCGGGAACTTATTAATCAGGGTGGTAAATTTGCCTCAGGGATTCAGGGATCTTTTTCTGGAATTCAAGAAAATATCCCTGGATTTCAGGTAAAATCCCTGAAATTGAGTTGTGGATGGGCACCCTGATCCATTCAGGATTATTCCATGAATATTAATGAGATTTTAGGAACTGGCATAAGGCATTCCAAACGGTGTGGCATGGTGCGCCGAGTTGGAACTCTTAGGAACTCCCTGGCATCCATTTTCGAACTCACAAAAGAAAGGATGGCATATGGCTTGCCATACAATAGCACAGAGAGAATGGCCGGGAATGGCATATGCCATTCCAATCTCCTATCCATGCTGATCAAATCACTACACTGGGCAAAGTGCATCCCATTTGGATAACCAGCATATATCATTCCTTTCAAGGAACCCATGCCCTAATTTCTAAAAGCTCCCTTATCCATTGGTTAATATGACTCGGATCAACCCACTGCGAATACGCCTATTCTTGCTTCAAGAGAAACACGTGCATTAGAATATCCAGTACATTTATTAATATTAAGACAACTCACATTAATGACTTTACCTTATAAGCTACAAAGAACGTAGTGTAATATGAGCTAGTCATATTACAAGCGTCTTGTCCGTCATTCATAATTCAGCCGTCGTCCATTGAATAATATCCGCGTCCATAATCCAAAGACCTATTCCATATTCCATATAACAGTATTAGCACCAAATTCGAAAAGACAATCATAGTATACAAAAATATAAAATCCGTATCGCTGATCAGTATTCTTAATCCATAATAATCGTTGTAAAGTCGTCATCTAGAGAATAATGTATCTCAGTCACGCTTTGATTGTTCATGCGAGCACCATGAGGACCTTGAAGTACAAGGGTTCATGCGGCCCCTAGCCCCGGGTTAAGCGGAATTAGACAAAAGTTACGAAACGTAACGCCATAGATCTTGCACGCTACGTTCGTATTTTGCTATCAGCATGCGATATGTATCGCCAAAGTTGAGAAACTTTGTGGAGGCGCTTGGAGGAATAGCCCTGTTTTATAAGTCACTGCAACAATATTTTGTGACGTTGATTAAAATCGTCACATTTAATAGCAAATGCTACTAGGCGAGATATGTATACACCATATGCAGGTCCCATTGGAATATTACTATCCAGAAAGGGATAGTTTACGATGTCGAAATTGTAATCATCTATTTTGCCATAAAGACGACGAGAGAGAATGCCCGCTTCATTTTTATAGAGATATAGATCTAAATATGATGTGCCTGTAGGGCTATCTGTAGTTTCCTTCAAATCCAGCGGTGGATATATATCCTTCTCTGCGTCATTTATATAGCGATTATCCACAGCGAGAACGTGATGACGTCACTTTCATCAAGGGTCAGGGGCCAATGGCCACAACATGTGCGTGTGATTTGACGATTGACAATGCGCTAAGGCGTAACAATGGGGCGTTAAGGCTTCAAGCTTGAAGCGTTAAGCTGAGTGTTGGCGGGCGCTACTGTCCACAAAATGAAGCATATCCCAACAACTTGCACATTCGACGTTCAACCGACAACATGGGTTATACATACTCTGAGTGCGAACGCACGTTCACCAGACATGACATGATGCGACACCAGAAGAATATACATGCGATTGAAGACACCGAGGAGACAATTGAGTCAGAGGCTAAGAATACACCGGTTGATTCTGAGAGCTCATCTCCTGAGACCGAAACAGAGTGAGTGAGTGAGTGAATAGGGTTTAACGTCGCTTTCAACATTTTTTCAGCTATATCACGACGGGGAAGGGAAGGGAGGGGAGGGGGAGAGGCAGGGGAACCTACTTGTAACAGAGCAGATCTAATGCTGCCATTTTATAGTGCTGTCCCACTGAAATATCATGCCGTAGGTAGACATGACACCCCACTCAGTCACATTATACTGACACCGAGCGAACCAGTCCTTGTTCTATCCTCTTAATGCTGAGCGTAAGCGAGGGAGCAACAAGTTCCATTTTTCAAGTCTTAGGTATGACCCGGCCTGGGATCGAACCCAGTACCTACCGCTGACCGAAACAGAGACTACTGAGAGTCTATATACTGATACGAATAGCTTGACATCATATAGTCAGCCTACATCTCAGGGGGAGCCTGAGTGAGGAAGAACCTATCTTCTGGGATCGCATTGTGCATGAAGCTACCTGTATTAATACTCATGCCTAGGTGATGGAAGACACCGGACAGGATAACTTACAACAGGCGTACATTCAAATGCGCCCCTGCACCAGGAAAGAGCCATGGCGATCTATGAACTGTAAAGCCTGCTACCGCTTGAACGGAAAGGCGACCTCACGCACACGTCCATCATGAAGTCCAAGCGTCACTTGGAAAGGCTCTACAAAATGGGTTCAAAATGCACAAACAGCTGTTCAAGGACATGTTTCCGAACCAGTAACCTGGTGGTCTGACCCATGCTCCTTTTGATAATTCAGGAAACATAGGGAATAGTTCTGGTTTTGAATCAGTTTCATGAAAAAGTCATATAAATATTCTTATATTTTCTTTTCTTATATTCGAACTGTTCGGAGATAATCACCATGTCTATCAACATTTATCAAATTGGATGAATGTTGCTGTGCCAAATTCTCGGTTAGAAGTCACCATGTTTATCAACATTTATCAAATTGGATGAATGTTGCTGCGCCAAATTCTCGACTAGAAGTCTTTTAAAGGAAATCCCGATCTCTTAACCTAGGAAAGGGAGATAACCTACTGGGAAAAACAGGCAAGAACATGAAAAATGGCCGCCAAAGCCCAAAACCACCAGCCGACTAACCTAAGGACTGACATGAGGAACTGGTTTGAGCCCTACAACAAGGGTTGTCATGCAAGTTGAGTTCGTGATAAGCTGTATTCGCGGTAAAATCGTTCAGTAAGACAATCGCTTCTCAGTCGAACGAATTGAAGTCTGATAATCATACGTAAAGGTCATTCCTCAAAACACGTTGGAACCTCTCAGCAAACAATGCGACATTAACTGATGACTATGTTGAGAGTTTGTCCTATTCTCATGTTATGGGGCAGTGTGACGTATTGCAAAGTTAAGGGCCGCCATGTTGACACTTAGCTCCACCTATCTTGGGAATATTCAAAATGGTGGCCATCTGGGGTACGGAAAAATATATATGGTCGTCTTTTTCGTCAAAATTCCTGCCTCGTTGCGAGGAAAAGTGGTCAAAAGCTATTTCATTTCAGATTAGGTTTCTATTTACTAATTAATATGCAGTTACTGCGAAAAAATCACATAAATTCAAAATTCTAAAATCTGACTGAAAAATCCACAAAGAATGCCAGCTTCACTTAAAGGTATAATGTGGTAAGTTTCAGTCTCCATAGCTCAAATGGTAAGAAAAATATTTGGGGGTGGGGGGAGGGGAGGGTAGCAGTCAGACTTTAGCGTAGGCTAGAAAAGAACGTGATTGCAAGTATAAATAACGAGTGCTAAACATGGTTGCGAAGGAAACTAGCCAATACGTTTTCACTGTTCATGTTAAATTTAAAATCGAATTTTCTCCATGCATTCCATTAGGTGCCTCGGTGTGAAACCTCACACAATGATTTTATATTTAGCGTCCGTCTTTACTAGTTGGACAATTTTAATATAATCCTTGACCATTACAGATTGTGGCAACGGTAACCAGGAAGATGATACGAAATGCTTCTGTCTTTTTAACTGTGCCAATGCAGACAGGATGCCGTGCCCCGATACTGACAACCCGGACCCCTGTGAACCCAGCGGCCGAATGTGCTGTTGTTGAAGCTCGCAGACTCAATGGCAACATCGTTTCACCACCTATTTAATTCTTCTTCACACGTGCGCTAATAGACAACTATTTGATTTTGAGGGTACAAACTGCAAATTTGATTCCCCACCTGGTGTGTCGCATAAATCTACGCCAAGCTCAAGTTACAGAAGGGAAACGAACATACAGTTGTTAAACGCACAAAAGACGTTAAATCCTATTCACTCACTCACTCAAAATTAAACAACTTTTAATAACTTGATACAATTTTCTTTTCGAACTTACTTGATCTTATTAAATAAAATTTATTCGCCATACACAATGTATACGATGATGAGCCCGAATAAAAAGAAGTCTCCTGCAGAACTGATGCCGCTTTGCTGCCTGATTTTTTAATAATTAGACTGAAATTCAATCGTTCAGATTGAAGTTAGTGACCAATCTTTTATTGGATTGAAAATATTCAATCTAATAGATTGAAAACGATAAAATGAATCTGTTTTAAACAGACAATTCAATGTACTAGATTGAAAATTCAATCTAAAAGATGAAATATTCAATCGAATAGATTGGTTACTAATTCCAATCTGATTGACTAATTTTTCAATCTAATTATTTTAGATGTAATCTCAATGGAAATAATTATAACAATGAAGTAGTATGTTACGTGTACCTGAAATTAACAAGTGGAATTGACAATAAATATTGATGGACTGGCTGTAATTTAATACGAAACTGAACAAATCCAGTAAAAGATAAAGGAGTGTTCACTTCAGATGGATATTTTCCCCTTCATCGTCGCTCTCTGCTGGTATAATGTCTCGCTGCGAGCCGGCCGGCATGCTGTGACGTAATACTCAGGCATTCCCCAACTCCGCTTGAGCCCGGCGAGGCCAGTCTAATGGGAATTTCTGGTTCATGGTCTCATACAGTTTTTCACATATTTTCATGAAGGCCCCAGCTATTGATGAACAATAATCAGTTATATTAATATATAAATCTGCTCCAAAACTGTTAACAAAAGGAAGTAACAGTAAAAACATAGATGGCACAAGCATAATCTCTTGGGAAAGCAAAGCAGATCGTTACCACTTGTTGGGGATCATTTGCTGAATAAAACGAGAATATGTTTAAGTTGCAACACTGTAAACATCTACATTAGCGGCAAAGCGGGAACTGAGTATAGCTATATTGTAGTGAGGAAACAGTGATGAATTTTCTCGCTTTTTGTCCAACATGCCTTGATTTAAGACAAGTTTTACCTTATTATTTTTCAGTTCTTAGTTACAACTTTTATCTTTCTGTCGTCTTCAGACGAAATACTCCAATGTAGAAATTATGTATATTTGTAACAATTAAGTTTTTGTTCCGCTGGACCTTCACAATATTCAGCAACTGAACAAGTGGTGTAGCTGTGTGTATGGAGTTGTGTGTAACTCTATTCACTCATTATAACCACATAAGCGATTATTTTTGTCAGCGGTTTGCTGTCTTTATTTCACGTCACTGTTTTACTTTAAAGTCCAAAATCAAGACGGACAAAAAAAACCCCACTGAAAAATCAAGAAAAAAATCCTATGATTTGGATATTCTAACCCAAACGTTGGCGTTCTTTTCATCTTTGGTCCGACACACTAACCATTCGGCTACACAGCTGTTACCATTTTTAGCTGAAGGAATCATGTGCCGAATCGCGGTAACTACACCCTTACAGCGCATTCCAAGCGTTTTGACATATTTCTATGTTATGGAAATATGACACCTTTAACCAAAACAATTTTTCAGTATCATTTAGGATCAAACCCAACGAATTTGGATATCTACTACTAGTTTTGGTTAAATGTGTCATATTTTACCTATGAAGGGAATTTCCCCCAAGATTATCACTAAAAATTGCAAAAACAAACAATTACCTATTTTCTGATACAATATTTTTTTTACTCATATCTTCACTGTGAATAGTCAAAATACAAAAATTCAGTATTTAAACAGGATTATCTCCCCTTACGTCATGTCGGTCAACCATGCCCTCATTCACTTCTACAGGGCGAAAGGACGCACTGGTATTCTCCACACAGTGGGTCTTCACCAAGCCATCTAGCCTTTGATGAAGATTAAAAGTGCGAGATTATCCGAACTGCTCTGTATCGTAACAACTTGAATTAACCAGAATTAACCAACCACAGCGCATTTGTACGGTGGCTCGTGGGAACCTGCATTTTATTTTGCATATTTATCTTTTGTTGATTTCTACCTCGGTTGAAATGTTTCAACGGGAGTTGAAATAATTTCTATCTCAGTTGAAACGTTTTAACTCGGGTTGGAACAATTCCTACCTCAGTCAAAATGTTTCAACTCGAGTTGAAGTTATTTTGCTTTGGTCACAACACGGGAAATAGAGATGAAATCACGTGATGTGTAGGGTAGATGCAAAAAAATAGGACTTTCCATGAAAAATAAAATGCGGAAGCACGTCAAATGCGGAAGCACGTCAAATGGATCTAGGTAGGCCAATATGGGTTTAAAACTAGTGAGGTACATGCAAAGCTAGGATTTTTTTTCCTGGAACAATAAACCGTGGTATACGGACTTTACACCCAAAATAGGGGAAATCCCCGTCACGTGGGTCTTGGTGAGCTAATATGGATCCCAAGCGGGCCGTGGACTTCGGAGCGGTGCGTTGTGGGATAGCGGATGGATGTAAAACTAAGAATTTCTTCAGACTAACATGCAGAAAAACGAACATCACACTCAAAAGTGCGAGAAAAAAAATACAGTCAAGTGGGTGGGGACAAAGGTGGTCTACATGGGTCTGGCAATGTGTCATCTTCAAGCGCTAGGAAGGTACACTACGAAATGATCAGAAATGTCTGAAAACTGTGGGTGACGGTAATAATGCCGATTTTATTTTTCACTCCAAAACCTGCCAAATAACATTTTTCTTGAAGATTACACATTGAAATATTCCCTTCGAAAAAAAACTGAGATGTTCACTTGCATAAAAATGGAGATATATTTGCTTAAAATGTGCCCCCGGCTTATTTTGGGGGCATTTTCACAGAACATTTTCTCCTATAGCAAACATATGACACCTCAAACCAAAACCATTCGTGGTTCTTTTCAATAAACAAACTTCCTAATATATTGTGTGAACAAAATTATTCTGGTTTGACGTGTGATATTTTTGCTATAAGAGAAAATCCTCACTGTAAATGCCTCAAAAATACAATATCGTGCCAAGGAGCACATTTTGATCAACCATATCTCCATTTTTATATAACGGAGCATCACAATTTTTTCGAGGCTGATGTTTCAGTATGTATACTTGAAGAAAAAAATGATTTGGCAGGTTTTGGATTGGGAAAAAAAATTCAGTTTGACTACTACTTTGTAAAAATGCTATCAATGAGTGTTGCTGATTTTGATTTTACTCTAGTTGTATTACATATCTTCGGAAAAAAGTGAAACGATTTCATGATTTCAAAGAGTGGTCGATAAATTAGTCCCACAATAAATGTTATTGTTATTTGCGTTGATTTCAACAAAAAAGAGCCTCGTATTCGCCAGTTTGATCAATTTTAAAGAGATCTTCACGAATAAAAAGGTTTGTATATTCTTCTTTACTGTACAAAACTATTCCACCACCTTTTCGTACGGATCTGGGTAGTGGAAAAGAAGAAGAACCAGGAATATTATACAACTCTTGTGTTGCGGGATCGAGCTAACTTTCGGATATACCAATTATCGAAAACTTATGATCCAGATTGTAAAATAGGGAAAGGATTTCTGTATAATACTTCTTCAAACTTCTCGCGTTGATATGTAAAGCAGATAGGGTTTCAGAGTCAGATATAAGATTGTCGCCTATATGCGATTTAAACGTTTCTACAAAATAATAATTAGAGCGAGAGTTGTTAAGTTTATCCCAGTAATTCAACTCGCCATCCGTGTCGTCTGTCGCATAGGTATTGCGTTCAGCCACATTTAGCTCCAAAGGGTTGAATAACATTTTCTTTTTAAATCACCAATTAAACATTCAGAATCAAGTTAATTTTGTACTTCCACATCAGTTAGGTCTTCACGATAATATAAAAAGCTAATTCACATAGAGTATTCATCGTCATTTGTCAAAGATATATGTAAAATAATCAACAGCCTAAATGGTAAATAACTGACGTATAATGTTGACGTAACTGCACTGAACAAGTCGGTTGTGTACAAAAGTAGAGGCAGTGTACCATTGTTTACATGCATCAACATGTTCCCAATTTTAACACTAGTGTTTATCCTTTATGTAATAAACTTTAGGCGCTATGGTGAAAACACTATTTGAAAAAAAAGTACTGTACTCCACGCAGAGATCGAATCCGAGCAATTCGAAATATCGTCGTTTTACTCTTTACACTGAGAGACTTGGAAGGAGTAATATATTGGTGTTATATCGTCTACTTAAAATTGTGCATCGAACGGGCAAATTTATGCACCTCAAACTAATACTTTCCTATATAAATGATCTTGAAAATCTCTGGTTCGTTCTCTTGGCCTCTCTTTTACTGTTGGGACACATACTTTTACTATTGACATGATTGATAACTGGTGTAAATATGGATCAACTTGTCGTACTATTCAAAGAAAGGACCATTAATTAATTAAGCTTACATTTATGATAATTTTGACAACTTCAGGTCGAAAATAGTACAGTAAACATCGATTAAAAATATTTCCTAGGAAAAAGAGATAACAAAGCGCCCCGGTCAAAGAACCAGAACTCATGCGGTCTGTCACATGTTAGAACCGCCCGAGGCAAGATAACTCGTGTAAACTTGAATTATTGTGCAAACTCCAGATTAGTCATATATTTAATATGGGTTTTGTATTATGTCTATCTTGCATAAACTACTAAAATCCAAACTATTCCTCGAACTTTACGTTTTCGATTCTTAGTGCACCTCCTATGAGCGAAAACTAGATTCGAGTGCACCTTGTACGGACGAACGCCAAAGAAAATTGTACGACAGGCAACGCGCTGAAAAGAATAAAAGAAAAAACAAATAAATTGGCCTATGGTACGAAATCTTGAATTTGAAACCAGAATTAGAACACGATTGGCCTACAGGCATACTAGGCCTACTAAATGCATCAAAAGTCGAAACCGAATAATTTTGCATAAAATATTAAATTTATAATGAGAAAAAACATTCTCCTAGAGGGTCTGTATGCATAGCTGGTACATTCCATACCTATTAAATTGTATTTCATCAGTCCATGAGTACTAAATCCTATATTAATCATAACACCCTCGGTACCCCAGTCGAGGAGTACCGACTGGACTCAGATGAGATATGAACACAACGACAGCGTTGGACGCAGGACGGAAAATGATTTCAGATTCCGATACATTTTTTTTTCTTCGGTGAACCCAATCTCCGTGAAAGGGGAGTGGCGGGGGGGGTCGTTTTGGGGTTTCAAGTACAATGTACCTAGCCTGACCAGGACTTCTGCCTTGTAGCAGCTCAGAATTCTACTGCATGGGTACTCCATAATACCGAAACAATCTAACAAGCCACTGGTATATTTTTTCATGAAAATTTATTACTCTATCTGGCTTGGACACCCCCCCCCCCCTCCCTCTAATTATTTTTCTTATCCCTCGAGCTAGGCGGCTGAAACTTACCCTTGGATCAAGATCTACCAGAAAATCTACCAAAAAAAATCGCAGATGGCCACATTGATGACGCCAGAGTAACGTCATTTTCAAAAACGTCGATTTTTCGATTGTGCAATTTCACCGCAAAAACTGCGTGATAAATTATTAAATGTAAATGTGATGTGAAATAAAATAGTTTTACCCACTTTTCATTGCGGAAAAGCAGAAATTTTGAAGAAATATGACGAAAACATCATTTTCCTTTAAAGTCTATTCATTCTTCGCATACGCTTCGCACATGCGCTTGTTTTACCTAGAAGAACTATGACGTCATCTGGTTTGTGTTTGATAGTCCCTGCTCTTCTCCCCTGCATACCGCTCTTCAGTGCCCGAGGGAGAAATGGGTATACGGTAAATCCAGGAAGTGAAATGTCACCCGTTTTAGTACTGAATAAGTAACAGTCTGTTATATATATCGCTTGACTCATCTTGGTTTGCTCTCATACCTGACCCCACATGGGCGCCATCTTGAATTATCCATGACTATCGTCTACTCGGGGGTTATGCAAATAGGCTAAAAATGACGCCAATATGACAAACTATAAAGTCACGGAGTGTCAGCTCTCAATTTGGTGTCGTTCCGGAGACAGCGCAGAAAGTTTGGGAGGGGGGGGGGTTAAGAAAACATGCTTGAAGGATCGGAAAATTAGTTCTAAAGAAACGATAGAAATAGATTTAATATGCACAGAATGCAAAGATTCTATAACAGTTCTCTTGGGTCATATTAGGCAACACAAACAATATGCAAGTTTTGGTGAAATCAGAGCACTTATTCCACATAAATGGCTGTCCCTTAGCAAACGAGTTTGGACATTTAAGTTTATTTAGCTCATTAAAACTCAATTAACACGCGCGAAAAGCGGAATATTCGAGCCACGCCGAGGGAAACCAAAGCTTCTTCAAACATAAGACCGGACCTTAACTTAAAATATTGTACATTTCATGGTAAATAGGCAAGTAAAACTTAACTAAAATACGTGGAGTTTAACAATCAAATATTTCCACGGGATATGCTGAATAACCCGCATGACACGGAGTGAAAGAATCAGGGCATCATTTCCAGAGAAACAGCACGTAGTAGAAGAAATATGTTTTGGTTGCTTATTATACTATGTCACAATGCTTTCGTATCGCCTCAAGTCACGCTGGACAGCATATGTATATCAAGTGTGGTAGCATTCAAGGTATTACTTCCAAATAAATAGGCCTAACAGACTTATATAAGTAATTACATGCAGTTATGACCCAACTAATGCTGGATAAAGCACCTCTCAAAATAGGGAAGAATCAGTATATTTTCTTGTGAAGAAACAGTGTAGTGTGATAACTTTCATCTCCCTAGTCTCAGGGATAACGAAAATATTCAGGGCGCGTGTTCGAGCGATCGATTGAGTAACTGAGTGAGTGCGTGAGGAAGAGAGTAACTCCGGGTGCAAGTGAGTGGGGAAATAAATGAGTGAGTGAGGCAATACAACCCGAGACGGGGATGAAGGTATGATTGGATGCCTGGATAGTATAGTATAGTATAAAACTGAATGCTATGTTTGAAATTTAAATATGTGTATATCCTATTTGGCCTGAACGATTTGAGGCGTGCATCATAGGGGGGCTCTTGATTTGCCCCCCCCCCCCCCTTTACATTCCCCTGAAACTAGAGAGCTGAAACTCACCACACTATGGTAAAAAAATCAAAGTTGACCTTACTGATGACGCCACTTTCACAAATTTTCGGACGAGTTTTAGTCGCATTCTCCATTTTTTTTATTTATTTATGCCATTTTCCTCGCAAAAAGTGTATAATCAATAAGCCAGTAATCATCTAATTTGAAGTAACAATTTTGGCTCACTTGTATCAGTAGAAAAGCAAATATATTAAAGACGAATACAAAAAAATTAAAAATCATTTTTCTGGGGCTTCCATATAACGTCATTGCGAAATTGTTATAATCCTTTGCTCGGTGTGTTAAGCAATTGGTATCAAAATGACTCAGATATGACAAGCAATAAAGCACTATGCTTCAGCTCTCTGTTGTGCTCTGTCTTGAAGCACCCGAGAATATTTCACTGGAGGGGACGGTTATCGCCCCCGCCCCATTCTCCCCCATGTCCGTACCTGGTATGGTGGAATATTATCTTTCAAAAAACTACCAGTTCGATGACATTATTATGACGATACACGCTTAGATATAAGGTATTTATCGGTGAATTTTATCCGTTACTATTCTCCAGATATAGGCATACTTTCGGTTTGAACGTCATTATCACGTTTTATACGATGAACACTTTGGTAGCGAATGCATCCTTGAAGTTTCAATATAATATAGCGTCAAACCCAGAGGATTCGGATATTCTGTACTCGTTTTGGCCATATCTGACATATGGATGAAACTGCATCAAAGGTTATCACCGAAACTTGCAAAACACACAAATGCAACTTATTCACCGTTTCAACCTGTCGGGCAATGTCGAGTTCAGCAATATTTCAGCTATATAGCGACGATCAAACAAAATTCTAAGTAATCAAGTTAATAATGAAGTAAACTAATGCATTAAAACAGGTACATACATTAAAATTTATACAACAAACCGATCTCTCTCAAATAATCTAAACTACAATCTTCTTTTACTCGACTAAAAAGATCTTCCAAAGTAGCTGCTCTAGAAGTTGCAATCTTAAAAGCTATACAGTCGATAAGAATATGTTTCACTATGAGATATTTGTGGCACGGAATACACCTTTAGACCGGCGATTTTTTCGTTCATTAAATGTTCGTGAGTTAATCGTATATGGCCGATTCTACATCGTCTAATCATGGCTTGATCGAAACGTTTCTGGCTGTTCATATGAGTATAGCCTACAGGTTTTTTTTGAACTCGTGAAGTTTGGCAGGGTAATACCGCCCAAAATCACTGAAGTATGTCAAGATATAGCGAATTTTCGTTTGTATCGTCCGGTGAACATAATCGAAACTCAACTACTTAGATAAAGGACTGGACATTATTAATTTACCTCGAATCCTGAATGACCCAGAGGTACGCAACGCTGTACCAAACTATTTTACGTTCACAGAACCTCCTTGCATTTCATATTAGTATACTAACTCTAGCCATCAAAACATTCAATTACTCTAATGCTGTCAAAGAGTTTGACTGGAACTTATACACGTCGGGAGGCTACAGTTGTGATTGTGAATCGTCGAACTTTATCTATACACCATGCAAACATGTTGTGACTGGTAACCTTGATGTAGTGAGTGATAAGGACCTAAGATTACTCCTGATGAAGGGTCTTAAATACAGAGAGCCGAGAAGAATAAATCTGAAGGCCGACCAGAAGATAGTCCTGTCTGCATTGGAACAGTACGTTATTGATTGGTCTAAGCAAGAAAAAGTTGAACCTACAGTATTCGCTGATTGGCTGAACCTCACCAAGAGCAAGGTCATGGAGACAATCCGCCATATCGACAGAAGTATCCTTCCCCAAGCAAAACAAGTACTGAGAAACCTCAATTCGCAAGAAGTTCTAGCAAATCTCCAGAGTAAATTCCTCATCGTGCCAGCAGACAAAGCTCCAAATAATATAATATTCTTATGTAAATATTACTATTACCAGGTGCAGGTTCAAGAATTGAGTGTAAACATATCATCAAATATGTCTACTTACTCCCAAACTGCATTTACTCTGGAAGATTTATTTAATAATCGCAAAACGTTTCTCAGGGAAAGAGGTATTTGTCTTTCAACCAATCATAACGACATACCAAACGTATACTGGAGTCTCAAAGTACATAAATCACCATATAAATCTAGATTCATAGCTGGTTCTAGAAGCTGCACCACCAAGCTTCTTCCAATCCTGTTGACGAGGGCCGTTCATGAGATAAAAGCATTTTGGGAAAGGTATTGCGCCATTATTTCTAAAAACTCTGGCGTTGAATGTATGTGGATATTGAAAACTCAAAATGTCTTACGGAAGAACTGGATGCTAAAGGTCACATGGGATTCTCTATAGTACAATCCCTCATCAGGACCTTATTGACCGTCTAAGTTCATTAATAGTATTTGTGTTCAAGAAGACTGATCGTAGATATATTAATGTCGGAAGCCATAAAGCATTCTTTAGTTATCATTCATGGGATGTTTCTTTGTTTATAGAGTTGCTTGAATTTCTCACAAAAATATATATACCTGAAATTTGGCAACACAATATATCAACAGCATATAAGTATTCCAATGGGTACTAATTGTGCACCCCTGTTGGCTGACCTATAACTGTTCTCTTATGAATATGACTATATGCAGGCGCTTTCAAAAACCGATCCATTCGAAGCCCTTTCCTTCTCATTCACCAAACGCTATATAGATGATCTTCTCGCTGTGGATAATCGCTGTATAAATGACGCAGTGACTGATATATATCCACCTTCACTGAATTTGAAGGAAACAACAGATAGCTCTACTGGCACGCCATATTAGGACCGGGTACTCCGGCTTCCTCCACCAACCAAACTGACTGTCACCATATGAGTGAAACAAACTTGAGTGTGACATTAAGCCAAATTCCCTGCCTCCCTCCTCATATTTAGACCTATATCTCTATAAAAATGAAGCGGGCCTTCTCTCTCCTCGACTTTATGACAAAAGAGATGATTACAATTTCGGCATCGTAAACTATCCCTTTCTGGGCAGTAATATTCCAGTGGGACCGGAATATGGCGTATATATATCTCGCCTAGTAGCATTTGTTAGATCCTGTCTTAAATGTGACGAATTTAATCAACGTCACAAAATATTGTTGCAGAAACCAGGGCTATACCACCAAGCGCCTCCACTCAAAGTTTCTCAAATTTGGCGATACATATCGCATGCTGATAACAAAATACGAGCGTAGCGTGCAAGATCGATGGCGTTACGTTTCGTAACTTGTGTCTAATTCCGCTTAACCCGGAGCTAGGGGCCGTACGAATCCATGTACTTCAAGATCCTCATGCTGCTCACATGAACAGTCTCAATCAAAGCGTGACTGAGATACACCATTCTCTAGATGACAACTTCACAACGACTATTATGGATTAAGAATACTGATCAGCGATACGGATTTGATATTTTTGGAACATCATGATATCTTGCCGGCATCATTGAAAACTGTTGACCGCTTCTCTCTAGCAGGAACCTAGCCTGTTTATGTATACTATGATTCTCTTTTTGAATTTGTTGCTAATACTGTTATATGGAATAGGTCTTTGGATTAATCTGTTTATGTTTTGGAAAGTAGAATTTAAACATTTAGAATTTCAGATATTTGGTCAGAAATGTTAAATCCAACAACACAATGAAAGTTGGGACGTTAAACGCTACACACGTTGTAAGATAGAACTAAGGCCTTAAATAATTTGCATTAAATTATGCTATCCCTTGCTTGTAGTTAATTGAGAAACCCTTGTTTTCGCTACCTTTCGCTTCCACATAAATGAGATACGTTATTGTCGGTTGGGTCATATTGTCTTATTACAGTCATTGTGGAGTTTAAATGTGAACAGTATTAATCTCGTATGTGGCATAAGTATCGCAGGATCTTGACAAATATTCGAAGAAATTGGTGAAGGTAACGGCAATCCAGAGCCTACTTTATACTACCCCCTCCCCCCCTACTGCCCATCTCTTCGGCCCAGTTTCTTTCATCAGTGGGTCTGCTGATTGTTTTGATATGAGGAATATATCAGCCAAAGGCGTTCAAAATATCTAAAGAAATAGATTTTCTTTCGTGTAGTAAAACGAAGATAAATAACTCGTTAAAAGGGTATGAAATGAAGGCGAAATTAAAATTTTTAGGTTTTCTGCGAATAAAAGTGGGCAAAATTTAGAATGTGTAGATATAAATCGGCTAAAAAGTGCGCAATCTGGGCAATCGCGTCACTGCGACGTCATCATCTTGTGGTAAGTTTCAGCTTCTTATTCTCAGGAATGATCAGGCTGTGGTACACCCCCCATCGCCCAGGTCGGACACGGTTAATACAGATGTTCACGTCGTGTAAGTACAATTAATGAAATATGACTTTTGATCTTCCATATTTAATGGTATGGTCTCACGAATCCCTATACCCCAATTACGATATATACGATTGCGATACAGTTCAACTCCCGTTATACTCACTTAAAACTAAAGTGGGAAAATTATAATCCTGATGTGTTGAAATACGCCTTTAAGAATGTCTAAACTGACTACTCAGGTGTAGCCAATATGGACACCCTTAAGTTACAGGGTTTTGTCAACACCAGTTTAAAGCGTGTGGAAAACCATAGTTCATATTCCACTATAATCTGCATACAGATACCAATAGGACATTTAGACTGTTTTGATAGGACAACCGTCCACAAGGAAGCATGCCCGCTTTCATCTACTT
This sequence comes from Hanleya hanleyi, assembly GCA_036873755.1. Lineage (NCBI taxonomy): Eukaryota > Metazoa > Mollusca > Polyplacophora > Lepidopleurida > Hanleyidae > Hanleya > Hanleya hanleyi. The sequence goes on along the minus strand of JAVTVY010030522.1, from coordinate 78,494 downwards.
GGTGAAATTTCATGTTTCCAACACAAAAAAATAAGAGCCATATGCATACTTTCTCAGCGTTCGGTATTGGCGAACACTCACAGATCAACAGTCTGGTAGCCACGCAAGTTTATTCAACCCCAGATTAATGATATTTTGCGGAAAGTTATCGATGTATGTGGAAGAATGAAGTGGTGACGTCGATCAATCAATCGTCAACAAATTTAGCAAATAGGTGATACCGATCAATCAACAACGATTTCACTTATTCCCATTTTTATTTATAAGGCATGAAAATTAACAGTGATAAATCAGATAAATATAATGTGAATACAATGATGATATCGATCAATGAATCATTTGTTAGTATCGATATCAATGCAATGTTCTTCCACAGCGATTTATCGAAATCGATACATGAATATCCACGTTCTTAAATAATCAGGAAGCAACTCAAAGATAAATGAATCATTGTGTTGGTGGGCCTCGAATTCCCTGTGGGAAACGATTCTTCAACTATAATTTTCGTAAAATTTTAATTGCTTGTCGCTTCTGAGATACTGTAGGAAGATTGGTATGGGCCATTATGGTCATCAAGGACTGGTAGAGCTGGTAACCCGGGGCTAGGGGCCGTATGAACCCATGTACTTCAAGATCCTCATGGTGCTCATATGAACAGTCACAATCAAAGCGTGACTGAGATATATCATTCTCTAGATAACGACTTTACAACGATTATTATGGATTAGGAATACTGATCAGCGATACGGATTTGATATTTTTGGAACATCATGATGCATCATTGAAAACTGTTGACTGCTTCTCTCTTGCAGGAAACTAGCTTATGTTTATGTATACTATGATTGTCTTTTTGAATTTGGTGCTAATACTGTTGTATGGATATGGAATAGGTCTTTGGATTATGGACGCGGATATTCTTTAATGGACGACGGCAGAGTTATGAATGACGGACTAGACGCTTGTATTGTCTTGGATACATTAGAGATGGAATGGTTGCCAGTAAGTCAGATCTAATCTGATGGAGGGCTTTTGATGTTCTATGTCCAAAATCAAGCGATAAGCTTGTCCAGTACGATTGGCTCGCCCACAATGGAGCACTCACCAGGCAGCCGTATTTTGGTAAATGTTCAATATAAAATTAGCTAAAAATAATATTTGTATGTTCTTCTTTGTATGCAGAATGCATCAGGTCTTTTCCTGTGTCAATAATATATGTGCAGCAGGCCTAATTCGACAACAACAACACATGGACAAGAATTTGCAATCTGTGAAATCTGCAGTAAATCGCGATGTTCAGACCTAAAACCTTACTGTTCGAGACGTTCGTTTGACTCAAGTGTTACGACAGATGAAGGTGGTCTCTGCGCCTCGCAGAGATTATTGCATGTGTGCGATGTAATTTTTGCACTGGAATTCCCCATCAGAATTCGCTATAAGCACAACATTACAAGGGTGGTGGAAACAGTGACGGTGTACTGGCAAGAAGCCATGGGACCCACAGACAAATATACTGACTGTATATTTCTAAAATCATCACAAGAACCAAAAGTGATTCCTGTGACTATATGTATCCAAGCCTTGCTGTTCATGTGGATATCCTGCATGACTTGACCACGCGGCTCTAGCACCTAGCATTATGACCCCCTACGAAACTTTCTGCGCTATCTCCAGAACGACAAATCATTGAGAGCTGGGACTCCGTGACTTTGTACTTTATCATATTGGGGTCATTTTAAGCCCAATTGCATAACCCCCGAATGGAAAATCATGGGTAAATTCAAAATGCCGTCCATGTGAGGTATCAGAAACGTGATGTTAAAATTTCTGCTTTTCCACGAGGAAAAGTGGGAAAAAACTATTTTATTTCACATCAGATTAATATCTTCTAATTTATCATGCAGTTTTTGCGCAGAAATTATGTAAATATAAATTTCGAAATATCGCCTTTTTTGAAAATGACGTCACTGTGATATAATCGAAGTTAAATCCCAGCGATGGATTTGAGATTCCGGAACTTACCACTTCCGAAGTTACCAGCCTATTAAATAGCCTCTCCGCCAATAAGGCAACTGGGCTGGACGGTGTAAGTGCTAAACTTTTGAAGATTTCCTCTTCTGTGATAGCATCATCACTGACGTGGATTTATAACCTGACTATTAAATCTGGAATTTTTCCAGATTTATGGAAAAATGCCAAAGTCACACCAATTTATAAATCTGGATCCCTCTTAGATCGGGGAAATTATCGACCAGTGTCTGTGCTGTCATCACTAAGCAAAATCGTAGAAAGGCATATACACAGACATCTTTATGATTATATGATGTCCAGAGATCTACTTTATACCACACAGTCGGGATTCAGACTTAATCACAGCTGCGAAACTGCCTTGCTCCGATTAACAGATATGTGGTATACAGCCATGGACAATGGCTTTCTAAACGGAGTAATTTTTCTAGACCTACGCAAAGCGTTCGATTTGGTTAACCACGAGATTTTATCGAAGAAACTTTCTGTTTATCAGTGTGAGGAAAGTGCTATGAAATTGTTTACTGATTATTTTAGTGATCGCAAGCAGAGTGTTCTGTTTAAGGGCACACAATATGATCCACTGTTAGTTAAATCAGGAGTTCCGCAAGGCTCCATTCTCGGCCAACTGTTTTTCCTTATATATATGAACGATTTGCCATTGGTTGTGGAAAACGGTGACATTGATATGTATGCGGATGACTCCACCGTTAGTACATCCGGCAAAACGTTGCCGGAAGTGGAGCATAAACTTCAAAACGACTTGGACAATGTAAATAGTTGGTGTGTTCAAAATAAGATGGCTCTTAATGGTCCAAAAACAACACATCAAAAAAGAGTACAATTGTCAAATACTGAATTAAGTCTGGACTTTAATGGAAAAAACTTAGAGAATGTATCCAGTGTAAAAGTGTTAGGTGTAATTACTGATAAGAATTTAACCTGAAAAGAACATGTTAGTTATGTACACGGTAAAGTCAGTAGAAATGTCGCTATATTGCGAAGGATAAAAAGTTATCTTCCCCGTACAGTACGTATCACTTTTTATAATAATTTTGTACTGCCATATATTAATTACTGCAGTACAGTTTGTCTCCTATACACAAACATCAAAAGCGTGCGATTAGACACATATACGATCTCTCCTTTAGAGAGAGTACGCAAACACATTTTCATGATTCTAAATGTCTGACTGCACCCACTATGGTTAAATACCGAACAGCAGTTATGGTATATAAGACACTGAACAATCTGACCCCTCAATACTTAACTGAACTGTTTAAATATGTAGACCAAGTTCACACGCGAAGGACAAGGAGCCCTGCAAATCGATTATTGTATGCACCAAGACACAGGTTGACTCTTAAAAAACAGTCTTTTTCGCATAGTGGCGCCATTACATGGAATAGTCTCCCAGAACATGTGAGAGTCTGTAATTCTCTAGGTTCTTTCACGAAAGCCGCATTTGACCATTTTTTAAACAATATGTAGGCCTAGTTATAGGCAATGGTCATACGTATATGCAGTATCATTGAAATGTTTGTTTTACGAATGGTTTTATATATATTTATAGTTTTATCTGTTACCTATATGCACATTTCAACTATATTTGATATTTTAAAGTACAGATGGATTCTTAACAATGTATATAGTTATTAACCCCAGAGGGCCATGAAGAATATTAGCCATGCTAACCATGTTTTACCCTCAGTAAATAAAGTTTATCTATCTATCTATCTATCTATCATCAAAGCGGCCATCTTGTTTTACATTTTTTGGTAGATCTTGACCCAAGGAATATAGTGTACCGTAGTAAGTTTTAGCTCCCTACCTCAAGGGGTAAGTAAAATAATCAGCGGGGGAGGGGCAAAATGACTCCCCCAGGCCTGGACAGGTCCCAACAAGGCGGTGGTATTAAGGTGAAGTGTCGAAATATGGGGTCTCTATATATAACCCCATGCTTTATATAAGCCCATAACAACGGGTGAAACGCAATTTGGGTGAATCGAGAAATAAACGATTTACCGCCAAACAAAATACATCAGCATATTTTACAAGTATCACTTTATATATTCTCGTCGTAAAATTAGTAAATTTGTGCAATTTTTTACCTTTGCCAGGCGATTCAAAATCCAACGTAACTGTCCATCCCGCCATGAACTGTGAAATTATGGTGGGCTTCGTTCTCAATTCTGATTGGTCAGTCGAGTCAGCTGATCAGTGCGTGACCTCTCTTGCCGGAGGCGTGTCACGACACTATGAAATACTGGAAACTATGAAATACTAGCTCGAGCGCCCGTAATAGACTCAGAATGTATAGTTTTAGGCTTGAAAAATTCTATCCGGCCTAGACAAGCAGAAAATTGACTGAAAATAGGCATTCTCTCTGATTCTGTGTCTCTGGAGAAAAAAGGCAGTTAAACATATGACAATGGAGGAAGTTAGATTTTCGTTTTTTTCCTTAGAGGTCACAAACCACTAAATAATCGCCTTATTAGTAGTAAATTGGCAGAGCACATCTTAAGAAAACTATATTTCCAAATATTTGCCGCCACAAATGACTCAACACACCAGGCCTGGCATTTCCGCTCAAACATATAAAAAATCAGCATACATTCCCCACAATTTTTTTCAAGGTAAGACTGCCAGAAACAGGGTCGTCCAGCTCGAAACCATTACGGCACATTTCGGAGGTGGCCAGTCAAACTGACCCAGATTAAATCTGAAAAGGTGGTTTTGATATATTTGGGAGTGAAATATTGTAGAAACATTTTAAAATACGTCAGAGACCATTTCTGGCTCAATCAGGTATAATGATCAATCAATGTTCACCGGAAGTCAAGTCCTGATAATAATGTTTCACCCAGAAACTTCACATATATATTCCAGTTACCTCCCTTGGGAGGGTCTTTCCCTCCACAAAAACTACATAATCCTGAAGCATTTTATTACCAATTAAATTTTAAAATGTGCTCTTTATGACACAATCTAAACAGGAAACAACTTTCAAATTTTACAATTAACGTCAGCAGGTGAAATCTCCCGGCATGCATATCTGGGAAATATGACTAACCAAAACTACGAAACTGCGGAAGCGGGGTCTCAGTTCTCCACTTTGCTCATTCGAAGGTCACAGTGACATATACAAAGGAATGCCATGCGGATCTATGAGCTCAGAAACACCCACGTCATACCCTACGCCTAACTGGTGGCAGACAAATGTGTTGGCGTCGTTTATGCCAGTTAAGCTCACAGACAAAATAAGAGAAACATGAACAAACGATTTGCAATTTCATTACTCAAACGTCTCTCTCTAAATCACCCCCACGCCTCGCTGATTGTATCTCTCCATCAACAATCAGAGATGGAGACTAACTCGAATTATCCAGAGCATGACAAACTTTCATGTTGGTGGTCGAAGCCAATATAACTGAATTCCCCCTGTGCCTTATCACAGTGAAGATCTACTTCAGTTTGCCAACACGTATCACGGAGTGGACTAGCTTGGATCGAGTACTATTCGAATTGAACAGGTAATTTGATCGTGATTTGATACTATAGATCACCATGGACAGGTATGCTTCAATGATGTTTCATTGGACAACATATGATAGCTTATGTAATTAATTAATTGACACGATACAATTATTTTGAGCGGGGTATATAACATTTACTGAAATACAAGCGTCTAGTCCGTCATTCAATATTCAGCCGTCGGCCATTGAATAATTTTCGCATCCATAATACAATGTCCTAATTCATAAAATAATATTAGCACCAAATTAAAAGGATAAATCATAGTATACATAAAATTAGGCTAATTTCCTGTAAGACAGAAGCGGTCAACAGTTTTCAATGATGCCAGCAAGACATCATGATGTTCCAAAAATATCAATTCCGTATCGCTAATCAGTATTCTTAATCCATATGATATACGTTGTAAAGTCGTTATCTGGAGTATGATGTATCTCAGTCACGCTTTGATTCTGACTGTTCAAATGAGCATTATGAGGCTGTTGAAATACATAGATTCTTATGGCCCCTAGCCCCGGGTTAAGCGGAATTAGACACAAGTTACGAAACGTAACGCCATAGATCTTGCACGCTGCTCTCTAGAGCTAGAAGTATCGCTAGAAGTTTCTGTGATATTGTTTTGTGACGTTGATCAACATCGTCACATTTAACACAGGATCTAGCAAATGCTACTAGACGAGATATGTATAGTCCATATGCGGGTCCCTCTGGTATATTACTGTCCAGATAGAGATAGTTTACGATGTCGAAATTGCAATCATCTCTTTTGTCGTAAAGTCCACGAGAGATAAGGCCCGCTTCATTCTTATACAGATATAAGTCTAAATAAGATGTGCCCCTAGGACCATCTGTAGTTTCCTTCAAATCCAGTGAAGGTGGAAATATATCCTTCATTGCGTCATTTATATAGCGATTATCCACAGCAAGAAGATCGTCTATATAGCGTTTGGTGAATGAGAAGGAACGGGCTTCAAACTAATCTGTTTCTGAAAGCGTCTGCATATAGTCGTATTCGTAAGAGAACAGATATAGGTCAGCCAAAAGGGGTGCACAATTAGTACACATTGGAATACCTGTTGATATATTGTGTTGCCAAATTTCACATAGATATTAATAATGTGAAATTCATAAATTTATTAATGAAGACAGAACATAAATTGTATACCAAGTAGTTTAGATCTATAACGGTAGCTGACTTCCGAAGTAATCAGATGATTTCCAAAATCATCTGGTGGGTTGAACAATTGATGGCTCAATTTTGCCAATGTTCAAAAGTGATTTGATGTAATATTGATACACATATACATACATAAACTTTTCAAGTAAATCCTTATCTTTACGATGCGGGGTAAATAATGTCATCGGCAATACAAGCCAACGAGAATATTTTTTTTGTTAGGCCCTACTCCGCCAGTTTGCCAGATCCTACATTGTTTTATATGGCGAAGAGGTAAGCCACGCTACTGTTTTTCAATTGAATTTAGACATAATTTCTGATAATTTTAAATTATATGCCTTACGACTATTACAAAGGCAATATTTTATATAATTTCCTATGATATTGCTGCACCTGGCAATCGTCAGTGAAACCAATCGTGTATAAATTAATAATCTCAAAAGGTAAATTGTAAAGAGATACAAGTGCTTGCATACTCTGTGATATGTAGAGCGGAACGCGTTATATGACGTTGCTGCTCATACACAGCGTTCGTTTTACTCAAGAGGATTTTTCATTAATGTGAACTAATATTTTAGCCGGAGGTTTGCGGTTAACTTTGAAACTTCCATTTTAATTAGTAACTGGAGCAAGTACTATATAGGGACCCAAAACTGCCGGCGGCTCAACTGAGTTTCTGAATACAATCAGAATATTGAATTTCTACCTCACTGTCAAAATGCAATTCTGTGTCCGTCACTATTCAATCGAAGCGACCTGGTTCTCACAAGGTGGCTGGGCAGTATCCGAAATGAATAAAAACCGACCCTATTTCGCAGAAATGTCAATCCACATTTGTTATAGATCTTATATTATAATGGGGTTCTTTCATTCGTTTCCTATAATCTCTGGGAAAATCTTCCCCAATAACTTATAAAACTGATTAAGTAAGGTAGGACAGTTGAATTTATTTTTCATTGAGAATATTTAAAATGCACACTCGTTATTCCGCCACGAACCAGTTTTACCCAATATGATGACCCCATAAACTCATTTCTTACGAGAAGGCAAGATTTATCATCCTTGGGCACTGCGTGTTAGTATGAGATAGCATGTTAGAATAATAGAAGCACTAGTCGAAACTGTGCCCATTTTCCCGTGATTCCGTCAAGGGCCTGTCCAGTGAATATATAACGCCTTGTGAAGCACGTGAGTATATAACGCCTTATGAAGCAGCACGTGGTTCTGATTGGCGCAGAGGACGCATCTTTAGTCAGTCCGATGCTAGCGCATGATCCATGTGACCCTATAACCTCTGCTTTCTATTGGCTGAAGAAGAACATTATTTCAGCTGAGGATTAACACGGTCGGTAAAGCCGTTTTGTATATATGCCTGGTTGGATGAACCACTAGACTTGGTCAGCAGCAAATCCACCAGGCCATCGCCTGTTGATTTATGTATATCCAGTGAAAATCCCGCAACTAGGATTTGCTTGAGTGTCCGGTAAATCCTTTTTCCCGATAAAAGAGTGAATGATCGTGCGATTTAATATTGACGACCACGGATAAGTAATGGGGAGCAACTTCTTCAATAGAGGGCGTGAGCGTAGGAAAGGGGGAGATTTGTTACACATGGATAGGCGAATTTGTGCAAATTTTTCTTCCGACTGTAACTTCTCATTTGATGCTCTCGCCTCCCTCCCCCTATTGAAATACTCCTGTTATTGAAGACCTTTTTTTTCGGCCCGGGTCGCCATTTAGCTGGACCACCAGGCACGGTACCATATATACCTATAAGTTGATCTTGCCTGTTTCCAACACAGGCGCGAAGAAAACGGATCTGAGACTTCATTTAACGCACTTCAGAGCATTTTCTGGGCCTATAAGAGGTATAATTCTCAGCCATTATCCCGTATTTTTAACTCGTCGTGTACGTTTCTGTGTTCAGTAGATAAATACTTCGTGTTTCCTCGTGGACAAACGACTGTGTCACTGTTGAGCGAAGTAATATTATGGCGGCCAAGTGGTTAAGCGAAATTATTGGAGGGTTTATCGGGGGGGGGGGCGAGTGGTCCTCCCCGGGGGGGTGGCGAGTGGTCCTCCCGCGGGGTGGCGAGTGGTCCTCCCCGGAGGGGGGGGGGGCGAGTGGTCCTCCGGGGGGGCGAGTGGTCCTTCCCCTCTGAATATTGGACCATAAATCATAATATAAAATAGTAAGTTGTTTACTCCTTGAGCTAGTGACCTGAAACTCTCCACATTGTATCTTGTGGTTAAGCTCTAGCAGTAAATGCGAAATTAGGATGTCATTATCAGATATGAAAGATACTCATCTTTGCATACTTAAGAAGGCAAAATGTTTTAATAAAAACTTGTTTAAATACATCCATATTTATCAGCATTTTATAAGTTTACAAGTACGGAATTTAAATTTCACAAATATGATTTCTTTTTGGCAATTGTAAAAATTATTTGTTCTTATGCTGCTGTCGTCCTTCTCCGTATGATCGATCATACGATGATCGTTCTACCACGTATTGATTCGAACTCCATAATGTTGAGAACACCCTGTCGTCCTTATTACACTGGTGTCTATTACCTCGATTTCCAAACTTGGCCTCTGTTTTGTATTTCACACAGTACCATTGCACTAACTTCTTCAATTGTTAATTTAACCATAATTCTGTAGGCGTAGTTTTCAGTGATTGTTTTCGTTGTTTTCTATTTTTATGCGTATGAAATCACTGAAAGTAAAGTCAAGTAGAAATTAGTGCGTTTAAGTGTCGCCTCGAGCAGGTCAATTAACTAGCTGTTTAAAAGACCACATTCGCATTAATCGTCCGGATATTGGAATTACAAGCGTCTAGTCCGTCATTCATAATCCAGCCGTCGTCCATTAGAGAATATCCGCGTCCATAATCCAAAGACTGCCACGACTTCATATTGATACGCTGCCAATCAAATTAAGGTAGGTAATATATACTACAGACAAATGCTTAATGTGAAATTGGAGACGTCTGTTCTTTGAGCTATCCAGGTGAATATTTCCAAACTATCCTAGCATTAAAGCTGCCAAAATATTAATGTACGATATTGAAATCGGGCTGAACATTAGGAAAATTATGCATGAATAACTCTCGAACTCTCGTTGGCAATCAACGAACATCACAGAACATATGTTATTAGTTCACGTGTAATATTTGTTCATATATATCCTGTGTGCCAGAATGTGCAAACTTCGGAATAACTGCAGTGCAACTAAATAACTGAGCCCACTATTCAGCTCGTTGTAAGTTGTAATTGCCATTGATGTAAATGTCATTTATTAGTATGACAACTCATATTACCCGTAAATATGTTAAATAATAGTGTGGTGTACATGTACGTACGCCAAAAATTACAATGACTTCCGGGACCGGAAGTAGCTCTCACTACTTGCGATAATGCGACCAGCAGAAAAAAAGACCCAATCGTTTGTATTGAGAAAATAATTACTCCGCACGTAACATAATCGCGCCATTTTGAAACGACCTTGGAACACTTCCTTAAAGTTGAACTCAACTGTATAAAAGTGCTTGAAAATCACTTCATATCTCACTTTGCAAGAAATGATTGTTTTTGTTCTAAAATTTAATCTGACAAAATATACGCCTAATATGGCTGTAAAGTTCACCATTTTCACAACTGGCATCATGGTTGATGACGACCATCGGAGGATAAACTCTTGCGAATAAACGGAACGCAGTGAAGACGTATACAACTTGGACTACGATACAGATGTGAATTGGCGGCATTTATTAAGCACAAATACAATAGCAGATTTTGGTTTACAGTGGTGTGGAATAGGTAGTTGACAATATTCATTACCAGACCAAAAATTACTTTCGCGTAATTACTCGCCGTTTTCCTCAATAAACTCAAGGGTGATACACTATGATACATTTATTTTGGAGGTCTCTGTTGCATTGCTGTACATATTTGATAGGATGTCTGATTTGATTAAATGTATTGTTACATAGTAACTACATTCGTTGTGTACTGTATCACAACGTGACAAACTTGATACTTCATAATTTTGTTCGATGACCGAAAACTGCCAGTTTTCTCGCCTAAACCTGCAAACGGAAGTTCTAACATTGCCAGAAACTGTTGTCTGTAGCGTACTATATGGAATATGGAATAGGTCTTTGGATTATGGACGCGGGTATGCTCTAATGGACGACGGCTGAATTATGAATGACAGACCAGACGCTTGTAATACAGATAGAAGATGGATTCAAGTTTTCTAGTATCATCAATGTTTCGATATCAAATTAGAGAAAACCAGTTAATTTGCTAGATGAAATGAATGAATGTTGCATGAAATGAAAGGAATGGATTCAGGTCAGGAAGTATTGAGAGAAGACGAAAGGCAGATCCCATCAAACTATTTTCAAATATGAAGCATGAAGTGAGACAAAATGCATTGAAGCAACAGAAACCCGTGTCCACCCAACGTGTATAATCCAAAGACCTAAATTCGTATAACATCCGAATCAACCAGAAATATGGATGGTCGAAATTGAAAATGTGTACTTCAGTTCATATAAATTAATTCGATAAATATATCTCATTCAAAAATGGATACTTGTCAGTTTCTTTGGTTCCATTCTTGAAGCTAGATATACATTATGGGAACGTTCTATTACACTGTGATGCTTAATTGATATTGACAGCCGAAAACAAACATTCCAATGCCTTCCTTTTGTATAAAAGGTAATTGAAAAAGAATATACAAAACAAAAGATCCAATATATATGAATTTGTCAATACATTTGTTCTATCACTAGCAAGTGTCAGATCCGATATCAAGATTCAATAATCAGTCGCAGTCCATGAAGAAATTCCGCTTCAATAATCGCAAGACCTATTTCGTATGACAGTTAGCCTCAATTCCAATGTATATGAAATAAATACAAGAAAAACAGTTTTCAATGATGTCAGCAAGACATAATGATGTTCTATACATAAACTCCGAAATCACTGATCATTATTCTTTATCCAAATGAATTCCAAGTCGTGTCCAGAGTATCAGTCACGCTCTGAATGCGATGTTCATTTGAACACTATGTGAAAACACATGATATCCAAACAACCCCAAATCTTAATAAATTAATATCCTATCAATGCTCCCCAATCGTACTTGTCGCTATATAGAATATTAAGTATTACAATTGAATATGGTGTAATGAGCACCCTTACCATGAATATTTAATAGCTTTATAGCATCATGGTCGCATCTGGACTAGTCCACTTGCTGTCGGAGAGGGGAGATAGGGCCACCATGTCCGTTTACCCTAATGTTTACACCAAAGACCAGTTCGTATATACCACGTATTATGGTGCCACAATGTCAGGACCGCGGAAACATGAAAAGACACCCCGCTAGCGCGGCGTCTAAGTCGACTGAGCCAACCAGAAATTATCTATCATTAATGTTCCCAGTATGAAGCGTTCTCAGGATTGGTTGTCACTCGAGTTACTGCAAGCCTGTTAGATCCTTCAAGCGACATATCCAAATGGGGGAGCAGACAGGATTCAATTTTAATTATATTGAACAGCCTCAGACGTTATAGCCAAAAACAAAAATCAGCTAAAATCCAGTTGCATTGTAAGGCTGTGTAATCTTGCCGTCAGGTATTTGCGCATCCCTCTTCTGTCCATTTTTGCAAATATATAGGTAATACATTGGAGCTAAGGGGTAGGCTCACATATTGGTTCACAGTTTCGAAGATAATTCTTCGATCCTTGTCATCTTTCACATTCTCATCGGATATAAGCTACTACTTGCAAACATACTAAAATTAGACAACTTTAAAAACGGATTTTTTTTTGGCTATAGGCTATGGGCACCAGTTTCGCTGTTTCAGCCAATCAGATCACAGAGAGATGGTCAGTAGCTATACGGACAAAATATCAAGAGGCCAGCTAATTGGTTGATATTGACATAAGTGGACTGATGAAATAGCACTCGACACCATCTCGGACAATGTATGACATTAGAACCTCGTTCTGCACTGCTAGGAATCCATATTGGCATCCATGTTGAAAGAATAATATCACGCGGAAACTCCGAACAGCGCATGTCAGCTGTATGACTTCCGTTACCATGGACACTGTGATGGAGATTAGCTCAAGAAGAAAAACCGAGAGAAACACCTCAAATTAGAAAAAATTCTTCCCGGGTAGAATCAAGGGAATACCCATTACATTTGGATATATATTTTATCTCCCGATAATAGAGAAATACAACGAGGACTATGTGAGGGGAAACGCATCCTACAGCATGTGATGTGCCTCACGTGCGGCGGATCACGGTTTACAGCTGAGAGCTGTAAAATCCTTACAGCATTAATGCGCGATGTATTATGACTTCACGGAATAAGCCGAGCAGTCGCAAATGATTAAATAGCTGTGTTCGCACTATTTAAAACGCTTTCATAATTAATCAGATCTAATTCACGGATTTTTTCACGATTTTGAAAATTACCCGTATTATTTCAAAGCCGCAACGGACCACACTGTCAAACTTCTGAGCGATATAGAAAAATCGCCATAAACTGTCTCATTTTTCTTATTTTTCTGTGTCTCAAGTTTCAATGCATTTAGAAATGAAAATCAGTTTATCCATGAGATTCAGGTAACTAGCTATTCACATTTATGCTAATATGTGTATAGTAATAGAAGACTATCATTGTAAGTATACAATTTGCTTACTTTATTTCGTTTTTACAATCTTGCTGCGCATTTTCAGGGGGAAACTAAATGTGATAATTCATCTCAGACCCTATTATTCTGTATTATTCCGATGTGTTCCCAGCATCCAGATGGTATAGTTTTTGAAGTTCCAAATCCTCTTCCAGACCACTGAGGAAATATAAACAAATTACGATCAAGGGCTGTAAAAATATTCGGTAATGTCTTTTTTTTTGTAAAATTGCCCTTAATAAGAAAATGATATCCGATGATTCACAACATCTGGAAGTTTATTGATTGTGGCACTTTGAATTTCCTCGGCACAACGTATTACAATTCACTATTGACGTATATATGATGTTTATCCATCAGCGGTGAACGAATCACGTGTCATTCTATAAAAACAGACAGAGCGTTGGACGTTATTCAACGCCTGGCTGATTTCTGGCAGATGGGCGACGCCTGGCAGATGGGCGATTTTAAAATTGTAATATCTCGCGCACCAGTTGGAATTTCCAAATACAACCATTACCTAATTACATAATCGAACAGGCTTTGTATCAATATTTTCGACCTTTGATGTTTCGGGATTACCTTTACCTAAATTGAACCTTGGTAACACCCAAAATATATGAAGAAAATTAAGTCCGCGCTCATAGGTAGATGTATTCATAATCGAATTACTTGATTCGCTAGAAACAATTCGCATTAAGAAGACGTCGGATAAAAGTATATATAAAAACACAATCTAATTACTTGCAAGAGTGAATCGGTACGCAGTTTTGCAATGATGCCAGCGAGATGTTCTTCACTATTTTATCTTCATTTGCAGAGATGTTTACAGAAGGTTGTCTCCGTGTTGGACTACTTGTTGGAATGTTGACGCTCACCATGGACACGACTGGAGTGACAGCTCAGACAGCCACACCAACAACAACAACAACAACACCAGAACCAATGGGTATCCTTTATTGTAGATTCGGACAACCAAGTAGCAGAGGAAGCTAGGGAAAGCCACCCCCACCACCTTTCAGATCATTGAAACGCAATTTTAACAGATGATAAACAAAATGCGGAGAAGGATTAACAAAAATTAAACAATTAGACACCGTTGTCACCACACTCAGGCTGGGCTACATATTGTATTGACAACAGAGAGTTAATCTATCACGATGGTAGCGTCAGGATGGCATTATCGTAGCGCACCATCGGCGTTTGGTCTGGGATACAGTATTGAGGGAATCGTAACCCAATTGTATTCCCCCAAAGATAATATTCTCATTCAATGTTCGATATAGATTGTGCAAAGGCTAAGCAAGGCCGTTTTGTCGAAGAACTAAATTTTGTTGCCGCTATCACGTTTTGAGGAATGCGGAGAAAAATTTTGATGAATTTGTCCTTTTTTCAATAACTTGTTTTAGCAAAAAGGATGTCTATATACTAAAGGAAATCTGTAATTTACGTAGATGTCTCGGTTGTCCAAAAATTTCAAAACTTGCAAATAATGTGGTACATCTTAATACTATTTATCTGACTCTATATGGCATAAATTGGCTGAGTAACATGTGATCCTAATGGGGCTACTAATAATCTATCCATCATAAAGTATCACAGGTTTGGTACGTCTTTTTGATTACATTTTTCTTCTCCACTCTGTCATACATTTTCGAAATTTTGAACTATGATCCTTGACGAGACTATTGAAGTATGCGGTTGGTCCAGTACTGGTGTTGACTGCACATGTTTAAAAAGCTGCCTGAGCTTTCCTGATTGTCCTCATGAGACGTCCTCGTGTCCGGAGAACACTAAATGTTGCTGTCTTTGAAGCCTGTAAATTTTGAAACCCGGACTCAACTGCCGACCTTTCCGACTTACTCTCACATACCTATATATTTCTTTCAATAAAATACTCTTTGTTGTGAAATACACAGGCTCTATGATAGATTTTCTGGTAGGACAACCTGTATATGGCGAGATTCTGCTGGTGGACGTTTCGTCCCAGAGGCCCGCCCCCTGTACAGTCCTTTGGTCTTTGATATATGTTGGCATTTGTGGGAAGTTGATGCTGGGTCGACATCGGGCCTTACAGACTAGTCTTTTGTGTTAAATGCCGTCATTTTCATCTGACGACGATACAGCTCACCAATCTTCAGTGTACGAGTTGTCACAGCGAAACAGCTCACCAATTACCAATATATGAGTTGTCAGAGCATTTCCATCATAGCTCTCTAGATTTGTATCTAATACCGCTTATGCCGGTGCTAGGGGCCGTGTGGTCATATCATCCAAGTTGCCACATGAACAGGTACAATAAAAGCGTACCTGAGATACAAAACATATCACGAATCGTTAGATTATTGGTACGTGCTTTCGAATAGTTTAACCGGAAGACTATACTGTGAAGTCATGTGGCTCTGTCAGTATGTCGGCACCTCTTCCCACTTTCCTTATATGTGTTGTAACCAACCAAAACAATGAAGAGTCGGAGATTTGCAGAATCACACACAATGTTTTATTTCAACTTGCAGCTCTCCCCAACATTTCGTAAACACACATCTACAATTAAGATATGCATCCGATGCAAATGGTATGGCATTGCCATGCCGCAAAAAATGTGATATTGACAATTTGGGAAATTAGGTTTCCAGGCCAATGGTTAAAAACTTTCGATTGTTGTTCTTTTCTTTTTTCTCTTCCGCCAGATGTTGTGCGTTTCAGTATATCAACACTGCTGCACCGATGAAGTGGAAACCTCTCGATGGGATTGAGGCATATTTTTAGGGAGATGTTGGATTGGATACTGTCCATAAGAACTATCTCTTAATTAAAGATATGCACCACACATTCCCAAATCCCAGTTTTGGGAAAGCCCAGAGACACAATTGAAAATAATGTAAGAAAAGCTGTAAAAAGTATCACTAGAATCATCAAACACAGGAGATCGTTGTTAAACTATGCTGATGCGTATTCAGACCCAAGGAAATGTGCACAGATTCGAAAAAAGGGGGGACTTGGTCTCAAAATTATAGCACAGCAGGATGCACATATTGTACTGTATTATTTTCAGATTCCACCCCTCTCACAAATGAAAATATGGTGTGCTGCAATTAGTAAACAAGGTTAAAACGAGTACAGAGTACAGGCCTAGTGATTCAACAGAATAGCTAAGTGGCTTCTCGCATACTTTTTCGAGCCATACATTTCGCTTCTAGGCTTTGACTATATATTTTGTATGGAAATTTATTGTGATGAACGAAATGATGTTATATATAGAATATTTTGATATACGATATACATAACCGAATACACTGCACAATAAGGTGTAAAATGCGAGAATGTTAGATTTTAAAATTAACGGGTATATGTTAGACAAAATCTCGATCAAGAATATTGAGTTTCCTGAGCTGCTAATTATCTGCGTTATGGAGAAAATCACCGTAGGTGGCAGATTTCGCGACAAACTTTTAATCGATCAGGTTCACATGTCATAGATATGTGCTGAAACAATGTGTGGGCATGGATTGGTTGGTTGAAAGGACCAATCAACATTTTGTTATTATCAAATATATTTGAGGAATCCATTTTCGTGTAGGAGTCAAGAAAGAAAGACGAAGAAAAGTCTGGCTCGGTAAAACAATAAGACTTTTCGAGCGGTTTTTCAGTGGTACGAATGCCTGAACAATATACAATTATTGCATGTTATAGAGTGGGACATCACGATTTTTCAGCTCGAGAAAAGTGATGTGCGCGCTCGTTGTACAACACTTGTCGAGTGATAGTTTTTATTATACCGAATGTCACATTTGAAAAAAAGGCTTTATAATCATGTGAATGAGAATGTTACGGTGAAAAAAGCATCTCTTGTTCAACGCTGCGCGACCGTGGTTGATTTCAAAACGCCGACTGTTCGACCTAGGTAGTAACGTCGACTTCTTTGCAGAATAATTTGTAAGAGTTACGTTCTCAGTGATCATACGTACCTTTTCAAAAGATGCCATAGTTATTTCAGTCAGTTACCAAACAGTATTTACTAATTTCTATCACCGACGGGCCGACGTACAAACATCAATCCATCAATCTTCGTTTCGGGGAGGATGTTTGGCCCGCGCTATGGGAGGCAACTCTTGGTTCACCAGATGTCGCCGTGGAACAATTGTCATGTTCAACGCCCTGCCGTGGTATATGACATTTATATCAACGGTAAGGCAAAATATGGCTACATCATCAGTGAAAATCACGGTTTGTAGAATGACAGGTGACAGGTTGGCAACCAATTAAAACACTACGAATTTACATGAGGTATAATAATAGTAAAAGCTCATACGAAAGACCGACCATTTAAGGGATTAAAGTCACGAAATCTTAGTTTTTTCTGGTATGGCGATGATGAGTGTCCAATTCAGTAACATTTTCCATGATCTCTTCCCTAGCAAACAATATGGCACACAATAGAAGCCCGAATAATATTACCAATTTCGAAAGCAAAAACACCTTTTTACAGGTCACGTGCAAGGCGGGGTTGAATATCGCACCTGCGAACCTGTTAAATGTTTTCCCCAGCAACCATAGCGCTATCGTATATTCTGTCTGCAACAACATATTTTGATAGAATATGAAGTGTGGGAATTCCGACTATATTGTATTCATTAATCTTTCATGTTTACATCCGGCGAAGACCGCCGGTGCCGCAGATCCGTTCTCTTCTGCTTTGTGGGTAATAAACTAAAATGGAACAGTACACTATACACAGAATAACCGCCATATCAAACATGGCAGCCACGGTAATGTAACAAATCAACTCTAGAACAATATATTATCTACCAAATCGACGAACTACTGTACAGGAGCCATATTAATCTTGGTTGTGGTGCTTGACAAATTTAATAATATATAGATGTCCAGTAAGTATTTCAAACCTCAAGCAAGAGCGTCCACAGCATCACATTTACCGAGCCCCAGATTTCAGCACAATTTTCAGGGCATTCCGTAGTGATCCAAATTGAAATTTGCCATTCTTTCTCTCAAATAATAATAATAATAAAACCAGATAGTGAACCCTCATAGGATGCTTAGCAGGTGTGCCTCGCTTCATATAATGATTCGTTTGTGTGTCCATCAATAATATTTTTGCCTCTCACTATTTTCTTGAAACGGAGAAGGAGGCCTCGACATGATAGATTGTGCCCCTTCCCCCCCCCCCCCCCCAACTCAATGTTAGGTCACCAACAACCAGATAGCAATTCATCGAACTTCAATTGCAGAACATTATGTCGCGTAGACGGATGCCGACATGCTGTTTCTGATTGACTTGTCTAAATAACTGCCTGGTCTCACACCTTCATCCTATATATTCAGGTGCTGTCTCGCATATAGCGTGAGATTGTTGACCGATAGTATGCAACGCAACAATCTATCTCTTCTTGTATCTTGCCAAGACACAAAACCTTGCTATTTTCTAGTAATCAGTGGTGTATTGTTGATATCTGTTTCTCAGAATGGAACCAATTTACCGATTCTTAACGTGACGATGGCAACCAGACATCCAACGGTGCCATCTGTCATCAAAGAGTGCCATACTTTTACTGAATAACGTTTGTATCAGCAGAAAGCGATATCCGTGAGTGCGAAATCTCCAATTTGAGTACACTCGGCGTTTCTCTCGATAATGATTTAGCACTAAATCCATTAGTACATTCATACATGAAACAGTGGAGTACGTTAGAACAGTAGAAGTGTAATTACAATTAACGTTGCTGTAACTCTTGTTCAATAAACCAAATATTAACCTTTGCTAAGGTGTAAGACTGAATATGCGATCGATTCGCGGCGATAATTATTCATGAACGAGGGTAGCGTGCTAGAGAACGTCAACGAAATGGGTTATAGTCGAAGACTTATCCCTTTAACTTAAAATACAATATGACCACTGTATTTTAAAATCGCTCCCTCTCCGATCATACAATATGTAGCACAAATCCAGCAGTATGGGAATAGCGTACTTCCACCAACTGGAAGCTGAAGAACCAGACACGACATGCAGCTCAATTTCCCACGGTCCGGTAGCTTAGGGTTATTTTTCAAGTGCCATATTTTGCATGATATATTCTTAGTGGCTACTGAGAAGTTTCAGCCTGGGTGCCTTCTTGACTTTTCGTGAGAATTCGCAAGATAAATTATCGTTGTTCTACATTAACTATAATTAATATTACATGCAAGTGAACCCTTGTCAGACCCGGCATATTTTGGGCAAGGGATGGAACAGGTTGTTCCTCATCGGGCTATCTGGTAAGAAAACATTGGCGATGTTTGAAAACAGTAACACTCCCTGGTCATAGTGTAGACCCGCAACAAGTAAAAAACACGTTCTATATTTGGTCGAGTAAAGAGTGTGGTGTGGTATACATCTTGAGTAATTCACGTGATTCGAGGCAAAGAACAAAAGAGAATGGAAGTTGCTTTGTCTGTGTGCCAGGATGAAGATTACAATAAGAGGGGGGGGGGGCGTCAGAAAGTACCCAGTCAGCAAGTACGCGTTGGGCCCACGTGGGCAAAGATGGGTATGTCGTGGGCTGTGTGGGCATGGGCAATCCCACACTGGCCCCAAGTGGGTTGAGTAATGGGAAGCCCACATTGGGTTGTGTAGGAATAGGCAAACCCACACTGGCTTTATTTACCACGTTAGCCCGACGTGGGCCCAACATCGGCGATTAAGGCATTGGCTCGACGTCGGCAAACCAGCATTGTCCCAACGGGTATGAGTGATCTCTCCTTTATTTTTCTGCATCTTTGACCACTTGCTGATTGACTGCATTTAAGAGGTTAGCCTGACGGCGGGCCGATGCTTAAGCTAGTGAATATAAAATGTTATGATCCCAAATCGAATTAGATTCTCTGCTGGATCATAAATAAATATTAGCATCAGATTGTTAATATCCAATTATTTATTACGATTTCATGTCCATCGTGTAGTCGGCTTCAAGTGGGCGTTTTAGTACAGTATTGTTATCGCGGTGCCGTTTTTTTATTACTATTGTCATAAACGGCGTTTCTAAGTTGGAGCACAGCTTATGACATGAACACGATGAGCCTCGAACGCGGCTGTCCGATTCTATTTTGGTCTTCACGCCTTAACCTACTTTTTCCCGAGACTTTTGGTATCCAACATCTCATTTGCGTGTTCGTGGAATGATATTCTTCTGACCACTGAAACATGACTTATGTGACGTTCATGAAACACCGTTTCTCTCGTGGAATCTAGACATACTCCAGAGCGTGCATTCACTCGCTGCCGTACATCCCTTTGCGAGAGCAGATTTTTGTCGTCCTCTGCTTGGAGGACCCGAATTAGTTAAAAACAAACTTACCGGGAATTTGACAGTGAGCGAAATACTAAAACTAGCGTGTGCAGTTAATATATGGATATTTAGCTGAAGCATTGAAAGTTTGTTTCTGGAACTAACCGCGGTATTACTTTCCTCATTAAATGGTTACACACGCGTAAATGCGGCAGGGAGATGCAGTCTTACAATGAACCTTGTGCGAGCAGGATGGGTGTTGTGGCTGACGGTCTCCGTGAGAGCGTACGAGTGAGCGGTTTGTCGCTTCTCTTGGAAATCTAATCCAGGAAGTAGGTAGATGTAAAAAAATTATTTTTCTGTTCAACTAATCTTTATTGATGATAATATTCCCTTCCCCTTTCGTATTCCCTTCCCTATGTTCAAGCATGTTTTTTTGTTGATATTCGGATGAACGAGAGATGAGTGGAAATAAGATGTTGAGAGGGAGCTCTGTTTGATCTATCAGAAGAACAAATCAAGGCAGATATTTCCGCTACCACTCAGAACAGCAACAATAACAGCAATACTGATAATATTGCCCCTGTGTCTGATCTTATCGGCTGCTTGGATAACATTGACACCGCCAACCAGCTCGTACCTTTATCTGATGTTAATGCTGCTGGCCTTGAGGAGGGGGGGATTCAAGTGAGTCTTTGGATGTGGGCGATGATGAAAACTCTATGGTAGGGGTAGGTGCATGTTTAGATGATTTAAAAGAAAACGTCGGTAACAACAGATTTTGGTTTGATATTAGCTCAGGCTCTAGTGATGATGAGGATGAAACAAATCTACTGCAAAGTTTAACACACTGGGCAGTGCACAATCAAATTTCATCGACAGCCCTACATGTATCTTCGTTGCTTTCTGTTCTGCGAAGAAGAAAAAACATCCAGAATTGCCAAAATACCCCAGAACTCTACTAAAAACTAATATCAGATACTATATCAAAAAAAATTGCTAGTGGTCTTTATCACTATTTTGGTGTGGAGTCCGAAATTCGCAGAAAATTGGACGAAAGCCCAGAATTATTTCTCAACTAAAAGCAGCAAGGCACCGTGAAAATTCAAATTAACATTGACGGTTTAACCCTCTTTAAAAGCTCTGATATGCAGTTTTGGCCCATTCTGGGTATGATTCAGACAGCAGTCGGTAAGGATCCGTTTATCATTGGTCTTTATTCTGGGAGGACAAAACCAGCCAGTTTGAATGATTATCTTGATGATGTTATGTAAGAGATGAAAATTCTAGAAGAGTCGGAATTAAATTTCAAGGAAACGCATTTGAATGTCACAATATCTGTTGTAATTTGTGAGGCACCTGCACGTGCATTTGTTAAACAGGTCAAATCCCATGCAGGTTATTTCGGCTGTGACCAGTGCATTCAAGAAGGGAATTTGATGCGAAAATGACGTAGATTCTGCCATTCGAACTGAAAAAATTTTAGGGATCAATTACAGGAGAGTCACCACATTGAGAATTCTCCTTTCACAGAGTTGACTATCAACATGATGACGCAATTCCCCAAGATTACATGCACTTATGTTGCTTGGGGGTCATGCGCAGGTTGATTACACTGTGGATGAAAGGTCCACTGAGATGTAGGCTAGGCGGAGTTGCAATAAACTTTATATCGCAGGCTTTAATAGCTTGTCGTTTTTCAATACCTAATGCGTTTGCAAGAAAACCTGTAAGTCTCACTGAAGTAGACCGGTGGCAAGCCACCGAGTTCCGGCAGTTCATTCTATACAGTAAAGTTTGCAATGGGTCTGATCGCTATTTCAGAATCTGCTCAACATAAACATGCATGACAGGGCACGAGTCAAACAAAAAACATTGCTAGCTGATAGATTTCATTGCACAAAGCTAATATCCTTGAATTTATAACCAGTTGCTCTGTCTGGTTAGCAAGCAATTTCTAAATTCACCAGCAATGGTCTGCTGGGATTGTGGCAATTTCGAGTTCTGTAGTTCTTTGGAACTATATCACATCAATTGAAACAGATATTGATTGAATGTTATTTTATGGTTGGCTTCGAGGTTGTTGATTTAGTCTCATTGCCATGTCACTGCAAAATACAAGATTCGAAATTTATAATTGAAACTGCAGCAGTCAAACAGATAGGTGGTGATGCTATTGTTACATTTTCTCAATTCCATTACATGGAAGATTCATTAATATTCACTTCTCGCATAATAATTTTTTTTCAGGTCCTGATTCTCGACTGCTTGAGTACCTGATCGAGATAAGCAGTATGTTAGACAGAACCATAGACTAGTACAGGAAGTACACAGACCCATATCCGGCGCATCTAATAGCATTCAACCTTTACCGGCTGAGATTGAAGAGGTCCTGTCTATGAAGTCCATAGACGAGCGACGTATACTGGAAAACTACAAAGACAACTTGGGGTGCTGATTCTCTGATAAGCCGCAAAAGTATTCCCTCTGTGTTTTTTGATTGAACCAGCATTTTTATACAGAAGGGCTAAGGCCATTACCAAGCATTATATTTGCAATCACAGCGCCTAGTAACTCGGAGACACTTCCAATAATTTTTTTAACATTTCTTGAGAAAACCCACTTTTCTGTCAGACAAAATGCTGTAAAACTTATTCCTTCCTTTATATAGGGATTATATATTTCGGCTGAAAATACTAATTGATATTCATTAATAATAGGACAAATATTATGCCGATTCTTTTCCTGGCTTAAATAACACGCGTAATATGGGGGCAATTATATTTATCATAACCCGACGAAGTCTATTCAATAGCGAAATCCCGATGTGTGACATCCTTTTGCGAGGCAGCAGACAGTCAATCTACTTCGTTCCAGTTACGACGTCACTGTTGAAGTTGATCAAAGAGCTATTAGTTTTGAAGGAGCCAGTGGATTTTTTTTTTATGAAACTGGTACCAAAGTTTATAATTTGTGTTTCCTTATATTCTTTAATTTATTTTTGACATCCATGTTTGCTTTTCGGAACCCTTTTACATATTATGCAAATTCGGTATGTGAGCTGCTCTGTGCTGATAAAAATCATGTTTGACAACTGTTTTTGACGAAGACGGATAATTCCGATGCTGTAGAATATTGCATTTTAATTATAGCTTATCCGCCTCTGATGAAGTATTGTGTCTGTGTGCAGATGTGGAAATCTTGCATAGTTTATCTTATCAAGAGTATTTCCCCTTGTTTTTACTGGTTCTATATCAAAACGTCAACTTACTCAAATTACAGTAATGTTCTTTCCTGATAGACATTGTCGCTCCCTTGGAGGCGTTTTTCTTATGTTTCTCCTCTGTACATATTTGTGATAAAACCCTTATACAGATCTATCATCTTAGTACCACCGGAGGCCAAGATTTGAAGACATGAATTTCTAGAATAATGGAGCTCCTGATGTCGCATGAAATGGCCATAGTTTATAATTGGGTTGGAATTGGCGAGAAACATGGATTTTGTTCGAGCTCATTTGTTGAAGTGATAACCAGTAAGTATCATGTTAAAGTGATAGTTAACACTTAAGACAAATTGGGTGCTTCCAAGTTCTTTCACAAGATGTGACAAGTACAGATTAGAACAGTGAGTAAACTATAAAATCGCATACATCTACAGTTAAAGTGTTTATGCAGAGAATATTGTAACCTAGTTTTATTGTGGTTTATGATAAAAAATACTATTTTATCTATTTTAATTGCAAATTGCCGACCTGTGTGGTATTTGATTAAACTGACAAACTTTAGGGGCTAAGTGCGAATTTTTACAACTTTGTATTCGTACTTGTGACACCATGACGTCAACAAGTGCCAAGCTAGCCAGGCCCTCATTTTCCTGCATTCCGATGCATGTAAACTAAAGATAGCGAATTGTTCGCAAATTTTCACAGTTTTGCCAATATCTAAAGATGTTAAACATATGTTTTTTTCATGCAAACAATTAAGTGCAAAGAAATTCTCTGCTTAAACACTTCAATAATATAAGCATTGAGGCAGTGCGTCTGATGTGATACGGCTTATAGGCGTTGGACACACCGGTTCTCGCCAGATCACCGAAGTTAACATATTCTCTGTCACTTTCCGTAATCTTTCATGTGATGTAAACTTTACCCAAGGGTTCACTATTACTTGAACATCAGTATATTTTGGGTAAGGTTATGCGGTTCCCAATATTTCTATATTAAAAAAGTTTATGTTAGGGGCTGCATACACATCTATACATAAGGAAAATATGAAACTACTTACAGACGGGGTGGGCAATATTTTAGTTACACGCCCGTTAGTCTTATTTGTTGTTATTATCTGGAAAACCAGTTAACAGATAGCACTGTATATATTCCGAACTTGGAAAGCTTATGTTTCTTACTGTGGATTAGAAGGCTATTGTCCTATCTGTCAAAAATTTATGGATTTTTGCTGCTTTTTGTCATAGTATTTTACAATCTGAGAACAATTTGAGGAAAGCCGAGGGGTTTTGGCTGTCGCAACTCATTTTTGCTTTGGGCCATATAATAATTATGCCCCTTATCACGAAGTATAGGGGTGCAGTACCTGTATACTTGATTCAGCTTGCCCGTCATTCAATTTGTCAGGATTTGAAAAATAACGGGAAAATAATTTGATCAGTGATTATTATTTAGAAGCTTTGAATTCGATCAAAGAAACCCAGAGCAATCGAATCATTCGATTCCAAAATTCGATATAGAGGTATCTTGGCATGAGATGTTGCACGTGATTGGTTTTGATCTGTGTATGCCTAGGTTGAAATAGCCAAATATATAAGATTTGAGCATGTGCCCTGTGTGATTTGTTTGGCAAATTTATAGCCGGGCATGTGTTCTGCCTGCCCTGGTTGGCAAAAGCGTCAAAGCGTTGCTGGAACGTCGCAATTAATCGGGAACTGACGTCATCTTTGCCAATCAAGCCGACGTTTATAGCCGAACTGGTCCATTGGTATTCATGAACCTTAGCATAAAACACCACTTGCAATTAATTGTATTTTTTTACCCGAACTGCTTGTGGTACCAAATAATGAATTGGGGTGTTGATCCTGTTAATAGGTGATTATAGATGCTTACTAATTCAAGTCAGCTGTAAATTGAGGGTCAAAGCGCCACTTCTACTTATCTCTGGTTACCTTTGTACATTCATGTCTTGCAGAAGCTGCTCGTCAGAACTTGAGGGCAAAAGATGCCGAAGATTCTGAAACTGAAAAAGCAATCACACTCTGGCTCCGAAGACCGGCAAGGGGTCAGAAAGGAGAGGATGAAGAAAACACTCGCACTACCTGCGCCACCGGCTGCAAAGGATAATCATCATTATGGCATTGTTGTCAGTGATTATGATGAGGAGAACGCCCAGTCGTAACATTTCAACATTACGGATGTAGTTTGGGACAGTTTACATGTTGTTGTTTTAAGAACAGTTTAAATTTTGTTGTTTTCTGATTTCAAGATAAAGAACTAAGCTATCTCGAAAACCTATCTTGAGATAGAACCATTTTTGTATTCAGTAAAAAAAGCCAACATGTAATAAAGAAAAGGTATTTCTTAACCCTGCCTGGCCGGGGGGGGGGGGCCATTATGGCCCCCCCTACCAAACTTTCTGCGCTATCTCCGGAACGACGAAAAATGGAGTGCTGAAACTCCCGGACTTTATAGTTTGTCTTATTGGGGTCATTTTTAGCCCATTTGCATAATCCCCTAAGCAGAGGATCATGGGTAAATTCAAGATGGCGGCCACGTGGTATACCAGCAAAGTGATGTTTTTGTCACATTTCTTCGAAATTTCTGCTTTTCCGCGATGAAAAGTGGGCAAAAACTATTTTATTTCACATCACATTAATATTTACTAATTTATCATGCAGTTTTTGCGGAGAAATTGCATAAATAAAAAATTCGGAAAAATTCACTGTGACGTCATCAAAGCGGCCATCTTGGATTTTTTTACATTGTTTGGTAGAGCTTGACCCAAGGGTATAGTGTGGTAAGTTTCAGCCCCCAAGCTCAAGGGATAAGTAAAATAATTAGGGGGGGGCCATTTCGGCCCCCCCCAGGCCTGGACAGGCCCCAAAAAGCCCAGGGCAGATAGGGTTAATTTAGGAGTTTTGAGTTTTTCTTTTGGGCTGTATACTGTAATCAAAATGGCGGCCTTGGCCATCGTCCAGCTTCATCAAATTTACTGCAACAGTTTCATGTTGATTTTCAGCTTATTTAAGTAACCACTTCTGGCATACGAATGCATGTCTTTTTTTCGTATGAAAACGCCTAAATGCAGAAACTGTCAAAGGTAACCATTTCCAAACCCGCTCCTTCTCATTCGCCAAACGCTATATCGACGATCTCCTAGCACTGGATAATTCCTATATTAGGAACATTGTAAACGATATATACCCCTTCATTGGAAACGGCTGATAGTCTAGATGGAACATCATTTATGGACCTGTTTCTCTACAAGAACTATCGGGGCTTTCTCTCACATCGACTCTACGACCAGAGAGATCAGACTTTTATCATAATTAACTGCCCATTACCGGTAGAAATATTCCAGAAGGACCTGTATACGGCGTATAAATACCTCGCAGACTATGACGATTTCAATCAACTCCATAGAATATTAATTCAGAAACTTGTAAAACTTGCTATACCACCAAACGCCTCCAAAGTTTCTGAGGGCCCTCGGTGGTCGAGTGGTCTAAGGCGCTTCGCTGTTGACCGCTATCCTCGCACCTCTGAAACGGCACTGGTTCGAGCCCAGCTGGTCAATGTGTGAAAGTTTGTCAGTTGCTGGCAGACGGGCGGTGGTTCTCGCCGGGTACTCCGGCTTCCTCCACCAACCAAACTTACTGTCCCCATATGAGTGAAACATCCTTGAGTGTGACATTAGGCCAAATCCACCCCACCCCACCCAAAGTTTCTGAAATTGTGTTATAAATATCGTTTACTGACGGTAAAATACGATGGTAGTGTACAGGATCTCTGGCGTTACGTGTCGGCACTTATGTCTAATTCGATTTAACCCAGCTGAAAGCCGTTTGAATATCGCCTGCTTTACAGCTACATGGTGTCCAAATGAGCAGATATAAAGAAATCAGGACTGAGATACAGACTCATAAATTTACTTGGATAAATATTGGCCAGGAATTGGGATTTTATGTCAAGAACCCTCATCATATCCTGCGGACATCACTGAAAGCTGTTGATCGCTTCTCCGCACACATGGCTGGTTTGTGCAGATGTCTTCCTAATACATCTAAGTGATATCGTCATTGGAACGCCGCTGTTCATCAATCCAGATCGTGATCTTGAATGCCATCGAATCGGGCTAAGACGTAGTGGATTTTTTTTCTTTCATTCGGAGACGCGCGAAGTATCATTCGTGAACATTCTGAACCACTATGATAAAAATACTCCAGAAAAAATATCGAAAGGATACTTGAACAAAATTCCATTGTCAAAGTTTGCGAAGTAGCAACCAAAC
This sequence comes from Hanleya hanleyi, assembly GCA_036873755.1. Taxonomy (NCBI): domain Eukaryota; kingdom Metazoa; phylum Mollusca; class Polyplacophora; order Lepidopleurida; family Hanleyidae; genus Hanleya; species Hanleya hanleyi. The sequence goes on along the minus strand of JAVTVY010030522.1, from coordinate 50,232 downwards.
CCCCCAAACTTCACAGCATATTTTCCGGGTTATTTTAGCCTATTTTCATGATTCTGGGTATCCCAAAATACGCGAAGCAGAAGGCTTAAGGTCAATTTTCACAAGCACGTGTCACGACACCACATCCAAAATCCATAAATAGCCGACATAGCTTGCAATACAATAATGACAGTATGCTTCAAGCAGACAATTCATCATTTCCTTTGACGTGAAACTAATTAAGTTTCCCAAACCAGTATTGTTCTTAAATATCAACGATATTTATACAGGAAGAAGACAGGATTTGTGTTTGAATATTGACAAACAATTCCTCCGGAAAATTCCGTGTGACAAATCAACTTCAATAGCGCACTCAATCTAGTTTGTTCAAATTTCCGTTTAAACTGTGCCAGAATCAATAGTGAGGCGATGGTCAATACACTATCTCCCAAACTCCCCCACATCCTCCACGTCCCATCCAATTCAACTATGTTAGTGTTTTAATATTAAATCGGCCCTATTTTGAGAACAATCTCTACATATTGCATTTGGGTAATTTCATATATCCATGCATATTTCGACCTTAAGAATATGGGGCTTTCTTCAAAGAAATTTTGCACACTAACTGACAATTCTCTCTCCAGAGCAATAATGACGCTATAGACTTACATGTATGACAATATATATGTTTTTGAAAAGCTAGTGTATTCCAGATTACGATTTCATGTGTTTTGTTTTCAGGTTGGAGACCACTAATTTGGATCCAGAATCACACTTCACAACCTCAACGGTGGATTCAAGACAGTCTAGTTCATCGGAAACAGAGCTACAACATTGTCATACATCTTAACACATTCCCGGGTGTCGATTTGTGGTGCCATTTTAATATTCTCAGCATCAAAAAGGAACCCGAGGCATTCACTTGATGGAAGAAGCTCACGAAACTTAATGCTATAATGGACTCAATTTGCTGCGAGTAGCTTCCGCTTATTAAGGCATGAAAATAGAACAAACCAGCATTTACTCTTGAAATGACAATATGTAGTGTTGAGCTTATCAGTGCCACTTCCCCACTGTGAGTGATTTATCCACACACGGGCATAAGGCAGCGTGGAGATAAAAGAGAGAGTCGAGACAAGGCCCTAATGATCAATCTATAGGTTATTTTCTCTCTTATTAGTAGCCCACGGATAAAATGTAGAAATAGGCCTGGCAAGTGCAACGCTTTTCGGTACATACTATTGGAAGATAACATGGATAAAGTATTGATTCGTTTTTCATTACAGAATTGAGTTCGACTTCAAATTTTGTACCTTACAATATATTATTATATGTGCTTTAGTTTGCTCAAGCTCTGATATACGTCTCGAATAGAAAGAGAATAGTTTAACGGTACTTGAAAAATTTAAACATAAAATCCGACTATGCATTGAACAATTCACTCAACTTTCGTTCCACCAAAGGAACCTCAGAAATTATGGGTTTCACCCGCCTCGTTCAGTTTTCGTATACTCCTATATAAAACGGAATATCGTATCGGGTAAAATTTCGCTCTTACGTTTGCCGAAAGTGCCATCTATTCCCGTTCAGGAAATAGTCATCTGACATCAGGTACTTAAGATCAGTACCAACTTTTAATTTCATTTTCACTCTCTGAAATTCATTAGAAAGTAGGTAGGAGCACCGTCCACTGGTTTTCATCCGCCGAAATGTGAGCAGAAAAACGGTTGTCAGTATAAATTCTGTGTCGTTTTCGAATTGCATCACGACAATTGGATATTCAATAGCAGTAACTATTTGCGTTTTAGTGACTCACTCGCCCGGCTTCATCAGAGTAGACGGGATCCAACATCGAGCGTCCCAGCTCCGGCGTTACCTCAGGCCCAGATGTCCACTGGATGACCATAGTCTCCTGTTTCATTCTTGAACGTAGGTAAAGTAGGGGCGGACGAGAGGGGGTAACTTGAACGATCTAGTAGTTCAATATTTCCAACCTTGACTACGGAGAATGACATTAAGTGGAGAGGGCACAGGGCCCGGGGATGGGACAAATCATGTGTTCCCGTGGAAAAGTTTCTTTAATACACATTGAATTGTGCCTCAGTTTAGATCTGTGTCCCGCCATTCCACTAAATGGTTCCCGCTAAATGTCATCGTCTATAGTCAATATTTGCCTCCAAATAAGAACATACGGTGTGGAACAGCGTGGTTTCCACAAAATATGGACTTGGGACTAAAGAAACAATCCCTTACATTGAACCTGCAACTTGCCACAGCGAAGTTTAGCTACTTCAAAACGGTCGCCATTTTAACAAGAGCCCAAGGGGCTTCAAAAAACGCCCGTATATCTGGAATTACATTGGTCCAAATTAAAAGGTTGTTTAATAGCCTTGATTCCAATTGGTAGCTAGCAATCCAGAGAAAGGTCTACAATTTTGTACTTCTGAAAATGTAATATATATAACATCTAAAATTGAATGATAAACTAAAATGAGCTTAACTCTTCGAAACTAGTTGACCTTGGAGCAAGTAACGAGAGCTCACATATCCCACACTGAAATCGACCATAGTCAAACACAATAAAATGGTAGTTTTCCTGCAAATGGATTCCTTTCAGCCGAGAGAATTTTTCATGAAGGAAAAAGAAAGTGATGAAGTAAACCTTGATGAAGTCACAACAGTTTAACTAAATGTAGCGGTTTCAAACATGGGAGACAACTCTACAGGACAAATGCCATATACATGTAGGAGAGAGACCTCTGAATATTCCAACCCAACACATATAGTCAGCTACACTTGATTCAGGTTTAGGGGACTGTGACCTTGACCTTTGACAAATTGATCTCAAAATGTATGGCTCCTCTTTGCCATGCGAGTAAGGTATACTCAAAGTTTGGTACCATCATGTCCCCCTAATGTACCTACTGACACAAAAAATGCTATTTTTAATAATTTCATGATGTTGGGGTCACAGTGACCTTTGACCTTGACCTAATTTTGGGTATGCGACACTTCATTTCCCCCTATTGAATCCACCCACAACAAATTAGTATTTTTTAATGATTTCCTGATTTTTATGTCACACTGACCTTTGACCTCGATTCTGGGGCACAGTGACCTTGATCTAAATTTTGGTACATGACAAAACGGCTCCCCGTAATTTCTCAATGGATTAAAAATTTCATGATTTTTAACAATTTCACGCTTTTGGGGTCACAGTGACCTTGACCTTTGACCTTGACCTACATTTTGGTAGGTGACACATCGTGTCCCCCTGATGTATCTACTGACACAAACAAAAATGTTATTTTTAATAATTTCCTGATTTTGGGGGTCACAGTGACCTTTGACCTTCGACCTTGACCTATTTTTTGGTATGCGACACTTCACTTCCCCCTACTGAATCCACTCACAAAAAATTAGAAATGATTTTTCAGTCACACTGACCTTTGACCTCTGACCTCGATCTACATTTGGTATGCAACACATCGTTTCCCCCTAGGGCATTGACTCACCAAAAATTAGAATTGTAGATAGAAAACTGTCAATGATCAATGATTTCCTGATTTTAGCCAACAGTGACCTTTGACCTCTGACCTCGACCTCAATTTTGGTACGCGACACATCGTCCCCACCTAGCGTATCCACTCACAAACATGAGGCACCAGAGGTGCTACAACTCCTCAGCCTTTGAACAGTCTAGTCCAAGATGTTTTATGGGTGTAGAAGTTTGGATGCGTAGCGAAATGCAAACCCAAGCCACAAGTCAAACAGATGAGCGAATGGATACACTGACACAATGACGGACGGACAACCGGAATCCAGTATACCCCCTACTATGTACAGGGGTATATAAAGATGTATATTACAGCATTAAGTTATCACTGATGTATGGAGATGTACACTACAGAAGTTATCGCACTGATGTTTAGAGATGTATATTACAGCAGTAAGTTATTGCACTGATGTAGGGAGATGTACATTACAGAAGTTGTCGCGTCGATGTATGGAGATGTATATTACAGTAGTAAGTTATAACACTGATGTATGGAGATGTATAGTACAGCAGTAAGTTTTCGCATTGATGTATGGAGATGTACATTACAGAAGTTGTCGCATTGATGTATGGAGTGGGTGAGTGAGTTAATCAAATTTAACTTCGCTTTCAACAATATTTCAGCTATATCACGACGAACCAACTAAGCACCACCTAGCCCAGATGTGTTCCTGCTATTTCAATGAAGAAATCTTTGAAGCAGCATTGATGTATGGAGATGTATATTACAGCAGTTGTCTCATTGGTGTATGAAGATGTTCATTACAGCATGAAGTTGTTGCACTGATGTATGGACATGGACATTACAAAAGTTGTCGCATTGATGTATAAAGATGTACATTACAGCAGTAAGTTGTTGCACTGATGTATGGAGATGTACAGTACTGAAGTTATTGCACTGAAGTTCGGGCCAAATTATCTAAGTGCACATTGTATGCGTGTGACGGTTTTGGCCGTGATACAGGATCTATCAGTGCGATCAGTGCTGGTAAATGTACTCCCAGACAAGGGTTATAAATTTACATAATCAAATTAAAGCAGTTCAGTAATTTTGGGGTATCGATAGGACAGCTATTTCAATGCCAGGTTGGACTTTATTGATGAGCACGACAAGGGGCACCAAGGCCAACAGGTTATTGTGTCAGTTTGGACACATGGGACCTAAATTAAAAAGTTGTTTGTTTGGGGTAACAGTCCCTGGTCAGTGAGAACAGTTCAGTCGGTCGAAAGTTTATTTTTTTAATTTTATTGGTCAGTCAGTTCACTGTCTGTCTCACATTACGATGGGATGGGATTTTCAACAAAATATCGGAACCAGTTTATCTCAAAGCATTGAAATTCTTCACAGTGCATTTTTATTCTGAAATTTCAAGAAAATTTATTCAGAATCCAAAAATCTCCAATACCTCGCATGTTACATGTTATTTTCATAGCGCCTAGTCACAATGGTACAACATTGCAAGCCCAACGTCATTCTGCTTTGAGAAAAATAAAAACAAAAACATGAAATATCGCGTTCACAAGATGGTTGGGATGGAAGGACGGTATGAGGGACGGAAGGACGTTCTGAGGGATGGAAGAACGGATGGGTAGCTAGTAATGTAAAGTCACCCTCCATATTTGAAGTTGATCGGCTGAATTGTTCTCGAGATATCGCGTTCACAACATAGTTGGGATGGATGGAATCTAAGATGGCTGATAGTGGCCATCTTGGACAAAGCAGTTTGATGAAAAACAATTCCAATCATCTTCTTATTGATGTGAAGTCACTCCCCAGATTTGAAGTCGATCGGTTGAACTGTTCTCGACATATCATGTTCATAACATTTTGGCGATGGATGGAATCTAAGATGGCTGACGGCGGCCATCTTGGTTAACGCAGTTTAGTGAAAATCAATTGCAGTCATCTTCTTATTGATGTGAAGTCACCCCCCAAATTTGAAGTCGATCGGTTGAATTGTTCTCGAGATATCGTGTTCACAACATTTTGGGGATGGATGGAATCTAAGATCCCAAGTTTGAAGTAGATCGGTTGAATTGTTCTTGAGATATCTCGTTAACAATATAGTCAACGGTGGCCATCTTGGTTAACGCAGTTTGGTGAAAAACAATTCCAGTCATCTTCTTATTGATGTGAAGTCACTCCCCAGATTTGAAGTCGATCAGTTGAATTGTTCTCGAGATATCGTGTTCATAACATTTTGGAGATGGATGGAATCTAAGATGGCTGACGGTGGCCATCTTGGTTTAACGCAGTTTGGTGAAAAACAATTCCAGTCATCTTCTTATTGATGTGAAGTCACTCCCCAGATTTGAAGTCGATCGATTGAATTGTTCTCGAGATATCGTGTTCATAACATTTTGGAGATGGATGGAATCTAAGATGGCTGACGGCGGCCATCTTGGTTAACGCAGTTTGGTGAAAATCAATTCCAGTCATCTTCTTATTAATGTGAAGTCACTCCCCAGATTTGAAGTCGATCGGTTGAATTGTTCTCGAGATATCGTGTTCATAACATTTTGGAGATGGATGGAATCTAAGATGGCTGACGGCGGCCATCTTGGATAACGCGGTTTGGTGAAAAACAATTTCAGCCATGTTCTCACTGATGTCAAGTCACCCCCCAAGTTTGAAGTCAATCGGTTGAACTGTTCTCGAGATATCGCGTTCACAACATTCTTGGGATGGTTGAAATCTAAGAACGCAGTTTGGTGAAAAACAATCCCAGCCATCTTCTCACTGTTGTCAAGTCACACCCCAAGTTTGAAGTTGATGAGTTGAATTGTTCTCGAGATATCGCATTCACAACATGGTTGGGACGGACGGACGGAAGGACAGACAGACGGGTAGCATTTCCAAGTCCCCCTCCCACTTACGTGGCGGGGGACAATAACTGACCATCAACAAGCCCCTGTGAGACAATAGTTCCAAAAAATAAAAATTAATGAATCAGGTATTCCTCGTAGTTAATGACAAAAAAAGTTACTGCTTTTTGGTATGAGTGCCAAATATATATGCCCTATGCAGTAGAAATTTATCCCAAAATATCATGTCAAGGATGCCGCTAACCCAGAAACTCTGGCTGTGATAGGTGAATATAGGTAAGGGGGCGTGGCATTCCTATCACATATCAGCAACAACAACCAAAAAAAACATCCTTAGCCGATGTTTTCGGGCTAGGATGCCGCAAGAACCATTGATAAGCCTAACTTGTCGTTGATGTTGTTGTTGTTTAACTCCAGGCCTGTCGAATTGACCGTCGGCTCCACCAGTCCACACTGCCGTCTTCGCTTAGACAGCTACCTCTCTTCCCTCCATATTTCTAAAAATTATAGCCAAAATGTATGACTTCTCTCGACGTAACTCGGTATCAAATAGACAACGAATGATAGTTAATATATTAACGAAAAAACGTTATCACAGATCACCTGTTGTTACCGGCCCGTTGTTACCACTTCAACCGGCCGCTGCCCTTGTTGTCTCCGACGGAATTTTCAATTCATGCCTTTGCTCTGCGCTCCCCCGATGGACGTCCATCAATCAGAAAAGAGACAAATATTTATTCTCGATAACTATACCGTACTGCAAACGTGCTTGAAGAGTTCACCCCATTGGCAACCTGAGTTGTATCCTAATCCGTTCTTATTTATTCGGCGCAGTGGCCATTTACGGTTCTTCTTCCTGACAAAAACACAGCAGGGCCGCCATTTTTTTTTCTTGCGTCGGGAACCCTCGTGTTACTTTGCCATGTTGCAAATTTTGACGACTCCCGATTGCCACTTAGTCCGGGAAATCAGCGAGATTGTTCCCATGAGTTTTCGAACTGTAAACATTTCATTTTCTTCGACAGATTTAGGGAACAAAAATAAAATATATATACACATTTTTCTTTTAAGTTTTGAGTCTCGGATATACACCTTTTTAATTTAAGCCCAGCTGTGAAGGGGAGTGGTTCATTGAGTTCTATGATATGATAATTAAGCCCTCTTCCTTGCCAGTGTTTGGTGTAACACTTTCTAGCCAAATGCACAAATAAATCAGATATCAGGACTTAATACCATGTTGCTGGTTTTAAAATGTGGGTGTTGACTATCACTTTAATAGTAAGAAGCTCCAAAGAAGCAAAACTGCTGGATCTACATTAGATCTAAGTAATGTGTTCATACATTCCATATGAATGAGTGAGTGAGTGAATAGGGTTTAACGTCGCTTTCAACATTTTTTCAGATATATCACGACGGGGAAGGGAAGGGAGGGGAGGGGCAGGGGTACCTACTTGTAACAGAGCAGATCTAATGCTGCCATTTTATAGTGCTGTCCCACTGAAATATCATGCCGTAGGCAGACATGACACCCCACTCATTCACATTATACTGACACCGAGCGAACCAGTCCTTGTTCTATCCTCTTAATGCTGAGCGTAAGCGAGGGAGCAACAAGTTCCATTTGTCAAGTCTTAGGTATGACCCGGCCTGGGATCGAACCCAGTACCTACCGCTTACGAGGCCGACGCTCTAACCATTAGACCACCGCAGTGCGGTCCCACATGAATGAGTCACTGGCAATACCAGACTACTGAATATGCAGATGAGTCCTGCACTACACCGAATGAACCAATGGCAGACATACAACTTTACTATGGAGCTCTTGATAGGCTACATGCCAGGAAGAGTATGTAAATCAGTATGAAAGTAGGCCTAATGTATGCATACTTGGAGATCCCTTTTTAGAAGACTGGAAAATGGTAGAAAAATAAAAAAAATGTAAAAAAATAATTAATGACCGGTTAGACCTGAAAGTTTCAAAGGCACAAGTAAAAAATAAAAGGATCATAACCTGTAAGTTTCAAGAACTTCCTTGCAATAGTTTTCGCGATACGGCTCGGACAGACGGACAGACACACTGCTGGGACCACAACAATACTCCTGAGCCCGTAGGGCTGAGGAGTAAAAATTGCAACTGTGGATAGAAAACGTTCACAGATATAGACCGGACACGAACACTTCAGTGATTTCCTGTTTTTTAAGCCAGTGACCTTTGACCTCTGACCTCGACCTTCATTCGGAACGCGACACATCGTCTCACCGTAGGGTATCCACTCACCAAAATTTGGAACTGTAGATATGAAACTGTCCCAGATATAGACCGGACACGGGAATCGGACAGACGGACAGACAGACGGACAGACGGACGGAAACCGCCATCACATAATACGTCCGCCTTTTGGCGGGCGTATAAAAATGACCGTTATTTTGGTTGAGATTCGTAAAAATAAGATATTGTGTGAAATAACGCGTTTTCGACAAAACAACGTATGGCATCCATTTTGTATTTCACCATTATTTCTCTTTTGTAAATATACTAATATAATGGGCGTAAAATGAGAAGATATGAGGCTAAACCAATCGGTTTTGAGACAGTTTTATTTTGAACGGAAAAGGGCGCCATGAATAAGACGATGAATAATAATAATAAAGATTATACCACACGGTTGCCATTGTGGATTCATAACTATATATAGCTCATGATATATAGGCGATGTGGACTATACAAAATAGATTGAGAATAGACTCAGGGACCCAGAATGAAAAGCTATGTTTTAGAATATATAGGTTATCGACAAATTTACATTTATCTGAAAATTCTTAAAAACGCATGATGCACAGACGACTGCACATGTCCGACATTTTGAATCCAACCATTACTCCCTGCGCTAAGAATTATACAAATAAACCCAAGCCAGTCCAACATGATAGGCTATAATGCTGAGTTTCCACAAAGCTGTACATGGATGCTAAAATAGTGATTAGTGTAAGAAGACATAACAAAATCATTCGCTGGTGACTCAATCGGTAGATTAGGCATTAGGTACGACAAATCGATCCAAGATAATCAAATATAATGTAAAAACAGATCGCTCTTGGAAGATTTAGTGCTCAGCTCTAAATTGGCCTTGAACAACACTATACAAGACCACACTTAAATGGGGGCGGGGGAATTGGTTTACTGTCACAGTCAAGATTATTTCACTCATATGGTGACAGACAGTTGAAATGGTGGAGGAAGCACTCGTGAATGACCCTTTATAGCCGCCATTTGGAACTAATCATTTTTTTCGCACTCAGGATCATGCAAATAGGCAGGAAATTTGCCCAGACTATGATGCGAAATAAGTTTGATAAATCTGTACTAAAAGCTAAACAGAAATCGTCAAAGTAAACGAGCATTAAAGAACACATTCCTCAGTAGACGAAGTTCAGACGTGCTGTCAATTTGGTCTCGGCGATTTGTCTAATGATGAGTTTTATCATTGGCGTTATTCCAGATTTCCTGTGCAATAAATTTAGTGAACGTTTTTGGCATCTGTGCATGGTGAAATTTTGAGTTGATACGTTGGATTTTCGCTGTTTGGGGCATTTTTGTTTCGTCTCGGCCAGTTCGGTTGAGTTAGCCGGGCTGGCCATTTTGCTTGCTTGTCCGAACTAGCGAGATGAGACAAAATACATCAATTTGACCTATTTTTCAGTTTTTGTTCTGTCCATTCAATTGAGAGAGTTCGCGGATTTTGAGCTTTTGTTGTCTAGTTCCAGGCGTAAGACTTCCTTTGGTGATAGCGTCTTGTGGTTAAGTACTTCATAATCGACACAAGGACAGCTGCAATAAAAGCGCAGATGGCTGCGTCTGAGAATCCTTCGTATTCAGGAATCTTAATGGGAGGTGCCGAGAGAAACTTTCCAGTGGATTCATATGGCTGGTGTTAATCGCCAGGCGTCGTCAACATTTTCCACGTATTTCATATTTCTCTGATTTAGAAACGTAATGCCAACGATTTTGCACGCTATATTCGTATTTCATTGTCAGCATGCGGTATGTGTCGAATTTGAGAATATTTGACTGGAGGCGCTTGGAGGTATAGCCATGTTTTAAAAGTCGCTGCAATAATGTCTTATCACAGATTAATCTCGTCACATTTTACATCAGATCTAACAAATGCTACTATGCGAGATATGTATAAGCCACCTGAAATATTAGTCTTCAAAAAGGGTACGGTTACTATTCCTATCCTATAAATACAATAACCCTAAGATAAACACACACAACGTCGATAAGTTTCAGTTCCTAATGTTTCTCTGCTACGAAGAGACGGCGAAGGCTTTCGTAGAGGGTTCATACTTGATGTAAGAATCAGGAGACAATGCATACAATAGCCAAGTCTGGGGATACAATAGCTAAGTCTGGGGACAACATGTGCCTTTTCAATGACACAAAGACCCAGACAATAGTTCCTACATGAAGTATCAACCAGTAGAGGGGACAGTTTTACCCCTAATTTACCCCACATAGGGTAAATTTTAGCATAATTTTCTGCATAAGCAAATAATGGTTCATTTAACTCAGAAGCAAATTATTCAGGGAAGTAGGAGGGGATGAAGGCTGTGTAGACTTCAAATCAAGCACTCCACTCCAGATAGATTGAAGTTACCTTACAAAGAACACTAGTCGCCGAGGCTATTTTCTTCCAAAACTCTTCTAAAAGAAAATTAATATGTGCTTTTCAACATATTTCAGTCAGTTATCCACATGGAATCGAATTTATCAAAAATGGGTCTTGTTAAATGTTTCAATTTATATGTTGAAAGTAGCTATACAATGGAAAATGCCCGAATTACGACAGCTGTAATGTTAGCGGTAAGATCTCGATCAGATTGACTAGCCTCGTAGGGGATTGATCGATCATACTTTTTATTCTTACAATCCTTAACTCTCTCTCTCTCTCTCTCTCTCTCTCTCTCTCTTACAATATCTCAAAGACATTCTACATGAAATTATTGTAAAGCAGTTCGATCATTTTCTTTCAGAAGTTCATTGGATTCTGTGAGTGAGCCCTGAAACACATACACATCGGAATGAATCTTGCACAGCGAGAGAAAATCGCCACTGGTAATGGGAAGAATTATAAAGTACACCAAACAACAGCAAATAAAAAAAATAAATTACAAGATGGTTTCCTACGAGAGAGAAGCTGTCCACAATTTTCGAAGATATCTGCAAGAGATAATCATGTTCTATGCATACATTACAACACAAATAAGGGAAGTGGGAAGAGGTGCCGACATACTGACAGAGCAACACGACTTGACAGTATAATCCTAATCACTGACCATTATTCTTTATCCAAATAAATTCCATGTCTATTCCAGTGTATGTATCTCGCTTTGATCGTGGCTGTTTATTTGAACGCGAAGGAGATGTAATACACTTGATATTCAAAAGGCCCCTAGCCCCAGATCTAGATTAAGTGAAATTTGACCCAGGTTATGAAACGTAGCGCCAGAGATCTTGCACTCAACGATCGTATTTTACCGTCAGTGTACGATATTTAACAGTGAATTTAAGAAACTTTGAATCTGAATTTGACGAGTTTCTGCAGTAATATACTGTGACATTGGTTAAAATCGTCACATCCTGCACATGATCTGCCAAATGCTGCGAAATATGTATACGCCATGAACAGGTCCATCGAGAAAATTGCTATCCAGATATGGGTAGATAACTATGTCAAAATTGTAATCGTCTATCTTGTCATAGAGTCGACCAGTGAGAAAGCCCTCATTATTAGGTTATTAATCGTTGGCCAATACGGCGACCCGAATGTCCAATCTTAATAAATTAATATCCTATCAATGCTTCTCAATCGTACATGTCGCTATATAGGATCTTACGTATTTCAATTGAATTTGGTGTTCTGAGAGCCCATACCCTGGATATTTAATAGCATTATGACATCATGGTCGCGTCTGGACTCATCCATTTGCAGTCGGGGAGGGGATATAGGTTCACTGTGTCTATTTCCCCCAGTGTTTACACCAAAGATCAGTCCATATATCTACCACGTATTATGGTGCCACAATGTCGGAACCGCGGCAACATGAAAAGACACCCCGCCACCCAGCCGGCTAATTCGGCTGAGCCAACCAAAAATTCTGTGTCATCAATGGTCCCTTCAAAGCACTATGAAGCATTCTAGGGATTGGTTAACACGCGAGTTACTGCAAGCCTGTTAGATCCTACAAGCGACATATCGAAATGGGGAGCACTATAGGATTTAATTTTAATTAGATTGCCCGAATGTTAATACCAAGGCTATACGAAAACAATCGATTCATAATATTTTTATTAATTGACATTTCGGGTCTTACAGGCCGTGTTCTTGTATTTCTGAGCTTGAATGGCAGCATCCGTTTCTTCACCTGTAACACGATTAAATCGTTTTAAATTGTCTCCACATATCTCCTAAACCTCTAGAAGTCTGTCCACAAGCCCTTGAATAACACGCTCTGTGCTCGCCAGCGCGCTGAACAAACAACACTACCGTCGTCTGTTTCTACAGTCGTCGGTAGTTACTACTGGTTGCCGTTGCACTCGTTGACCTCGGCCAATACAACATTCAACTCGGCCAATACAAGTCGGATCCGACATGGCGTATAGACAGGCCGTTTTACACTGCATTCGGGTAATAACAAACATAGTCAATTAATAAATAAAGGTATATGTTCAGATGTGATGTTCCATGCGGGCTATCTGTGATTTCTGTGAAGGGGGTAAATACCCTTCACAGCGTCGCTAATATAAGGATTATCCAGCTCTAGTAGATCGTCTATATATCGTTTGGCGAATGAGAAGGAATGGCTTTGGAATGGTTATTTTTTTGACAATTTCTGCACATAGGCGTATTCAAACGAGAAACTATACAGTTCTGCCAAACTCCTATCTCCGAAACGACACAAACTTGAGAGCTGACACAACGTGATGTTTTCATTCATCATATTGGGGTCACTGTGAACGTATTTGCATAACCTCCAAGCAAAGGATCATGGGGAAATAAAAAATTGTGTCCATGCGGGGTACCAGAGAAGCAATGTCTTCGTCATTTTCCTTCAACACTTTACATTACCTTGTTATTTACTAATTTATCATGCAGTTTTTTCGCAGAAAACACATAAATATAAAATCGGAAAATCTGACCGAAAAATCGTGCCCTTTTAGAAATGAAACCACTGTACCGTCATCAAGGCGACCATCTTGATTTTTTTTAGCATTTTGTAGTAGAGCTCCACCCAAAGACATAACGTCGTAAGTTTCACCACTCTAGTCTTAAGAATAGCTAACATATTTAGGGGACACTTTTCGCCAGGCTGCGGAACACCCGAAATCGCCCAGTCCAGACAGGGTTAAACCCAACATATATAGATGGCGTATAAAGTTGTCCGCTTACTGACATGATGTAATATGACCCCACTGGTCAATATTCTGCGTGCATATATATAAACACCACATCGACCAGAAAAGATCCATGCGGTGGTTTGTGTCTAAGCTACGCTTTTATAGTTGCTGTTCATGCAGACATCTTGACTGACATGCCTACACGGCTCCTAGTATATGCTTGAGCGGTATTATATAAAAATATCCAAGAGCAATGAACCTATCAAGTCATATTCAAAACAACATTGTGAGTCCCGAAACCGACCAAGCGTTTCATTCTCCACCATGCTTACCACAGTCACAGACTACAATCTTAATGATTGGTACAGAGGGAAAGCCTCGGGACGAAGGTCCACTAGCAGAAACTTAGCTAACACAGACAACAATCAAGCGCGTCGGTGGTGAAGAAAGATGTCGGCGTACCGACATGGAGTCACATGACACCACAGGCCAATATTCTTCTTACATGGCTCTCGTTAGCAAAGTGGACAGAAGTTTAGTTGTACAACATTGGATTCAGCTATAAATATAACTTTGGATGAATTTCCGTGGATGGCAAGACATTACCGAGTTAATAAGCCGTATGTAGGTTAATTATGTATATCAGGGTTTTAGCGATTGTCAGTAGTTAAAGACAATGCTCCATGGGCATGTTATTTAAGAGGTAGTTAAAAAGTGCTCCTTTAACAGCTTTCATCTCCGAGTCCTAGTGGTATCCCAAGAGAGCGCTGCATAAGTAATTGCTTTCAAGGGAATTCTGTTCTTCTAAGATGATTTTGTGCAATACCATCAATCTTCTCAAAGCAGATCTGATGCTGTTCAAATGAAAGCCAGTTTACCATACGTGTTGCGATACTGACCACCAGAAATCCAGCATATTGCCAAAAACAAAATAGTACCACAGTTTTAACCTTTGAATGTCGTTTGATTCGAACTTCTATGTGCAGCCAACGAATCTCTGTGTTACAGTCAGTGGCGCTTTAAACACTTCGAATACAGGTGGTCAATAGCTTATAGTGACGTTACATCGAAACCTGTTTTTCTTGCCTCCACATCCATATCGCCTCCACATCCATATCATTGATATTGCTCTCCACATCCATATCACTGATATTGCACTCACATCCACATCCATATCATTGATATTGCACTCACATCCATACCATTGATATTGCACTCTATTGAAAAAGGAGATGTAAAAATCGAATAAAATGACATGAACACACAGATCATATATACAAAATTATTGTAGTATGCTGTCGAATACTGTTTATATACAGAACGAATGTCTGAAATGTTCCTGGATGTTTGATAACTGTGTGATAACTACACGGATCCGAAGAAAGAGACATCACATAACACTGGCCAGGTGGTTACGATACGGTATTATCGAACTCGCATTCAATAAATACTCCATTGTTTGGACCGTTTTTACCTATCTATCGGTCACATAATTCATCATTTTCCAACAGATTACTTGATAGGGATATTACATCATAGGTCTAAAATATTTATATCTAATATAGTCAGGTAAATCTGGCGCATTTTTGGGGTCAACCCACCACAAATTGCAACAGAATTTATTTCACAGCTATGCATTTCAGAAAGGTCCCCAGAATAACATACTAAAAGTCCACAATCCCATATGCATGAAAATATCTTAAATTTCAAGTTGAAATTTGAGGTATTTTTCGCGAAATTTCAGTGTTTATCTGTCTCTTGCTCCTATAAGAAAACCTTGTACTTGGTAGTAAGCGTGAAAGAAATGGATCATTACTTACACTCATTCCATTCGTTATCATATCAAGGTTATACTCAGCCCAAAATAATACCCTTGCACGGAAATATTTATGGAGAAATTCAAAATGGCGTTTTCATGACAGTCCACGCAATCTATCTGTTTTTTTATAGCTGGTATGCATTTCTAATAGGTCCACAGAACAACATATTAAAAGTCTACCAAAATCTATTTGGCGGAGATACGACTTTTTCTAAAACAAAAATACACCATCATGCTTCATATAAGAAGATAGCAAATATTGATTTGTCTCTGAATAAGGACAGTTTATCATCCAGAAATCCAATCAATACATGATGATCTAGGATACATTATTCCATGGTGGTGAAAACATTTGCATTCCCAATGGATTTGCTAATAAAAGTAGATAGCAAAACGATAGTTCAGCACCAGGGTATATAATCATACATGGTAATATCCTGTCAGTTGGCATTATTTCCATTAGCATTGTTATCCGAAAGGGAACTGACAATATATTTTCTTTCAACCTATGACAATCACAGACAATAGTTCCATCAACTTATAAAGATATAACTCTATTATCACAAGCACTTAGCAAGTGTCAGGTCCGACATTCAATAGTGTTTGTACCTTGTTGAAAAAAAGTGCAGCCTTGCCAATCATTAGAGAGAAATTAGATTCAACGTCGCGTTTAGCAATAGTTCAGGTATATAACGACAATCTGCCAAATATTTGTGATGCATCACAATTGTTTGTAAGACAAATGTTGTTGATGAAAGAAGAATAATTATGCAGATCCTAATATATCATTTGAATAATACTTTGAATTATAGGCAAAGTTGACGGCATAACTTATCAAGTTTCATTTTACATTCTGGTTCAAGGTAACATTATTAAGGGAAGTAACCTCTCATACATATAGTTGATGTCTTTTATTGTTATTCCTCACTGCCATAAGTTGAGGAATATTTCACAACACTATCAATCCCAATACCAGTCTTCGCCAATGTCATTTTCAAAGGTCTGGGTTTGATGAGTTTGCACAGCTCAGTCGTTTGCCTTTTCCACACTTGAACAATCCAGGCCATGATCCTTACAGGCGCATCTGCTCCAGCTGCAATCCTTCTTGCAGTTCCACCTGATAACCTCAAGTAACCCCTGAAGCTGGTGGCAGATCAGTTTTCGCAGGGAGAAACCGATTGAATTGTCCACTCTCATTTTTGTGGCTGCAATGGACGGTCTTCCGCTCAAGTCAGTTCCTTCGTCTGTGTTACTACTGTATAAACATATAAGCGTTTTCCATGCTGCTGCAATAAATGACCATCGTCGGGACTCCCATGATCTGGATGAACACTTCAGCTTGTTGGCGAAATAGCTCAGTGACAGTTGTCGTCTTCAAGGCAGCACCTTTGTCAATGCCATATGGTCGGAATACTGTGTCACAGCTCAGAATGGCACGCATAAGCAACATATTTGTACAGACTTGCATTCCCAGCACAGCCTTTGTCTTCTTGACGTTCTAAACTCTCCGGCCTCGCTAGTGACATGGTCATTCAGTCAAAGAAAGACGAATTCCTAGCAAACAACGTCAAAGAGTAGCAGTTCATTACTCTTATGAGTGACCAGTTGAAAGGGCGGGATGTTTCATATGCAGATGTTTTTATTGTAAAAGCTGCCGTTTATTCGACTGAAAGTATCAAAACTTGGTTGGTTATGATATTGACCTGTTAGTTCTGCTCTGTTTTCATGCAGACATGGATGACAATGACATCCACTTTCAGCCAAGAGAGAATGCAAAAAAATGGATAGTTTGGAATGTCAAGAAGACAAAGGCAGTGCTGGGAATGTAAGTCTGCACAAATATGCTGTTTGTGCATGCCATTCAGGGCTGTGACACAGTATACTGACCATATGGCATTGGCAAATGTGCGGCCGTAAAGAAAACAACGCTCAATGAGCTATTTCGCCAACAAGCTGAAGTGTTCAACCAGGCCATTCGGAGACGCGATTGAGGTTATCTATTGCAGGCGCTTGTGTGCTTATACAATGGTAACCCTGACGAAGCAATTGGCTGCATGAGATACAAGCGTTTCTGTGATAAAAACGAACCATATATGTGCAGGTACAATTACCACACATATAAGGGAAGTGGGAAGAGGTGCCGACATACTGGCATTCAAAATCTTCCACCAACATCAGCATCAGCTAAGTATCAAGGTTCGCGTGTTTAGAGTGGAAAGGGGAAGACCATCCATTGCAGCCACAAGAATGAGGGTGGACGGTTTCTCTCTGTGAAAACTGAACTGCCACCAGTTCCACTGGCACTCTTTGAGGTTATCAGGTGCAACTGCAAGAAAGATTGCAGCTGAAGAAGATGCATCTGTAGGAGCATGGCCTATATTGTTGAAAATGTAAAATGAAACATGGTAAATGGCATGGTAGAATGGCATGGTAGAACGTCATGGTAGAACATCAAGTTTGCCTATAATCTAGATTATTATTTGTTTGGTATGATCTGCATAATTCTTCTTCTTTCGTCAAAACATATCTGACACACAATTGCGATAGATCATTAATGGTTTGCAGAGCTGTAGTTTTCAACAAGGCACACGTTGTGATAATAGAGAGATATCTCCATGAGTGGGTTTGTGGAAATATTTTCTGTGACAGTTATCGGTGAAGGAAAATGTATCACAGCTTGTCATTTCATTTATTTTAGGAGAGAATTCCTCTTTCAGATGATTATGCTAATGGCAAAAATGTTAACCGACTGAATATTACCATGTATAATTCATATAGCCTGATGCTGAACTATCAGTTTGCTATCTACGCTTATGAGCAAATCCACCGGGAAGACACATGGTTTCACCACCACGGCATAGTGTACCCTGGGTCATGTATTAATTGGATTTCTGGATGATAAACTGTCCTTATTCACGGAAAAAGCAATATTCTACCTTGCTTATATGAGGCATAATGGCCTATTATGTATTATAAAATGGCGTATCTTTGTTTTCAAAAAAAAAGTCGTATCTCCACCAAATAGATTTTGGTAGACTTTTAGTATGTTGTTCTGGGAACCTATTAGAAATACATACCAGTGAAAAAAATTCTGTTGCAATTTGTTTTGGGTCCAGCTAAAAAAAAAACAGATATATTGCCTGGACTGTCATGAAAATGGTGAAAAGTTCAGATTTAGAATGACCCCATACATGCGCCATTTTGAATTTCTCCATACATATTTTCGTGCAAGGGTATTATTTTGGACTGAGTATAACCTTGATATGATAACGAATGGAATGAGTGTAAGTAACGACCCATTTCTTTCATGCTTAGTACCATGTACAAGGTTTTCTTATAGGAGCAAGAGACAGGAACACACTGAAATTTCGCGCAAAATACCTCAAAGTTCAACTTGAAATTTAATATATTTCCCATGCATATCTGTTTGTAGACTTTTAGTATGTTATTCTAGAGACCTTTCGGAAATGCACTGCAGCAAAAACAATTCTGTTGCAATTTGTGGTGGGTCAAACCCCAATTTGACTGGACTAATACCACTCCGGTCGGTGCTAGGTGCCGTGATGCCATGTCGTTTCATATACCCAACAGATTACTTGATTGGACTATCACATCATAGCTCTAAACTATTTATATCTAATACCACTCAGGCCGGTGCTAGGGGCCGTGATGCCATTGCAAGCGTCTGGTCCGTCATTCATAATTCAGCCGTTGTCCATTAAACAATATCCGCGTCCATAATCAAAAAACCTATTCCATATTCCATACAACACCATTAGCACCAAATTCAAAAAAGGCAATCACAGTATACATAAACATAGGCTAGTTTCCTGCAAGAGAGAAGCGGTCAAGAGTTTTCAATGAGGCCGGCAAGACATCATGATGTTCCAAAAATATCAAAACCGTATCGCTGTTTAGTATTCTCAATCCATATGATAGTCATTGTAAAGTCGTCATCTAGAGAACGATGTATCAGTCACACTTTGATTGTGATGGTTCATATGAGCACCATGGGTATCTTGAAGTACAAGGGTTCATACGCCCCCTATCCCCTACATGCACACATTAACACTTATGCAACACACCGATTTTTCTCAAATAATCTAAGACAAAGTCCTCCCTCACTCGACCAAGAACATCTTCCAAAGTAGTGGCTCGATAAAAAGAATCTCTTGCAATCTTAAAATCTATACAGTCGATAAAAATAACATACTAAAAGTCTACAATCCCATATGCATGGGAAATATCTTAAATTTCAAGTTGAAATTTGAGATATTTTTCGAGAAATTTCAGTGTTTATCTGTCTCTTGCTCATCAAGGTTATACTCAGCCCAAAATAATACCCTTGCACGTAAATATTTATGGAGAAATTCAAAATGGCGGATGTATGGGGTCATTCTAAATCTGAACTTTTTACCATTTTCATGACAGTCCACGCAATCTATCTGTTTTTGTTAGCTGGTATGCATTTCTAATAGGTCCACAGAACAACATATTAAAAGTCTACCAAAATCTATTTGGCGGAGATACGACTTTTTCTAAAACAAAAATACACCATCATGCTTCATATAAGAAGATAGCAAATATTGATTTGTCTCTGAATAAGGACAGTTTATCATCCAGAAATCCAATCAATACATGATGATCTAGGATACATTATTCTATGGTGGTGAAAACATTTGCATTCCCAATGGATTTGCTAATAAAAGTAGATAGCAAAACGATAGTTCAGCACCAGGGTATATAATCATACATGGTAATATCCTGTCAGTTGGCATTATTTCCATTAGCATTGTTATCCGAAAGAGAACTGACAATATATTTTCTTTCAACCTATGACAATCACAGACAATAGTTCCATCAACTTCTAAATATATAACTCTATTAGCACAAGCACTTAGCAAGTGTCAGGTCCGACATTCAATAGTGTTTGCACCTTGTTGAAAAAAATGCAGCCTTGCCAATCATTAGAGAGAGAGAAATTAGATTCAACGTCGCGTTTAGCAATAGTTCAGGTATATAACGACAATCTGCCAAACATTTGTCATCCATCACAATTGTTTGTAAGACAAATGTTGTTGATGAAAGAAGAATAATTATGCAGATCCTAATATACCATTTGAATAATACTTTGAATTATAGGCAAAGTTGACGGCATAACTTATCAAGTTTCATTTTACATTCTGGTTCAAGGTAACATTATTAAGGGAAGTGACCTCTCATACATATAGTTGATGTCTTTTATTGTTATTCCTCACTGCCATAAGTTGAGGAATATTTCACAGCACCATCAATCTCAATACCAGTCTTCGCCAATGTCATTTTCAAAGGTCTGGGTTTGATGAGTTTGCACAGCTCAGTCGTTTGCTTTTTCCACACTTGAACAATCCAGGCCATGATCCTTACAGGCGCATCTGCTCCAGCTGCAATCCTTCTTGCAGTTCCACCTGATAACCTCAAGTAACCCTTGAAGCTGGTGGCAGATCAGTTTTCGCAGGGAGAAACCGATTGAATTGTCCACTCTCATTTTTGTGGCTGCAGTGGACGGTCTTCCGCTCAAGTCAGTTCCTTCGTCTGTGTTACTACTGTATAAACATATAAGCGTTTTCCATGCTGCTGCAATAAATGACCATCGTCGGGACTCCCATGTTCTGGATGAACACTTCAGCTTGTTGGCGAAATAGCTCAGTGACAGTTGTCGTCTTCAAGGCAGCACCTTTGTCAATGCCATATGGTCGGAATACTGTGTCACAGCTCAGAATGGCACGCATAAGCAACATATTTGTACAGACTTGCATTCCCAGCACAGCCTTTGTCTTCTTGACATTCTAAACTCTCCGGCCTCGCTAGTGACATGGTCATTCAGTCAAAGAAAGACGAATTCCTAGCAAACAACGTCAAAGAGTAGCAGTTCATTACTCTTATGAGTGACCAGTTGAAAGGGCGGGATGTTTCATATGCAGATGTTTTTATTGTAAAAGCTGTCGTTTATTCGACTGAAAGTATCAAAACTTGGTTGGTCACCAATTACCAGTATACGAGTTGTCAGAGCATTTCCATCATAGCTCTCTAGATTTGTATCTAATACCGCTTATGCCGGTGCTAGGGGCCGTGTGGTCATATCATCCAAGTTGCTACATGAACAGGTACAATAAAAGCGTACCTGAGATACAACACATATCACGAATCGTTGGATTCTTGGTATGTGCTTTAGAATAGGTTAACCAGAAGACTATTCTGTGAAGTCATGTGACGCAGTCAGTATGTCGGCACCTCTTCCCACTTCCCTTATATGTGTTGTAATGATATTGATCTGTTAGTTCTGCTCTGTTTTCATGCAGACATGGATGACAATGACATCCACTTTCAGCCAAGAGAGAATGCAAAGAAACGGATAGTTTGGAATGTCAAGAAGACAAAGGCAGTGCTGGGAATGTAAGTGTGCACAAATATGCTGTTTGTGCATGCCATTCAGGGCTGTGACACAGTATACTGACCATATGGCATTGGCAAATGTGCGGCCGTAAAGAAAACAACGCTCAATGAGCTATTTCGCCAACAAGCTGAAGTGTTCAACCAGGCCATTCGGAGACCCGATTGAGGTTATCTATTGCATGCGCTTGTGTGTTTATACAATGGTAACCCTGACGAAGCAATTGGCTGCATGAGATACAAGCGTTTCTGTGATAAAAACGAACCATATATGTGCAGGTACAATTACCACACATATAAGGAAGTGGGAAGAGGTGCCGACATACTGGCATTCAAAACCTTCCACCAACATCAGCATCAGCTAAGTATCAAGGTTCGCGTGTTTAGAGTGGAAAGGGGAAGACCATCCATTGCAGCCACAAGAATGAGGGTGGACAGTTTCTCTCTGTGAAAACTGAACTGCCACCAGTTCCACTGGCACTCTTTGAGGTTATCAGATGCAACTACAAGAAAGATTGCAGCTGAAGAAGATGCATCTGTAGGAGCATGTCCTATATTGTTGAAAATGTAAAATGAAACATGGTAAATGGCATGGTAGAATGGCATGGTAGAACGTCATGGTAGAACATCAAGTTTGCCTATAATCTAGATTATTATTTGTTTGGTATGATCTGCATAATTCTTCTTCTTTCGTCAAAACATATCTGACACACAATTGCGATAGATCATTAATGGCTTGCAGAGCTGTATTTTTCAACAAGGCACATGTTGTGCTAATAGAGAGATATCTCCATGAGTGGGTTTGTGGAAATATTGTCTGTGACAGTTATCGGTGAAGGAAAATGTATCACAGCTTGTCATTTCATTTATTTTAGGAGAGAATTCCTCTTTCAGATGATTATGCTAATGGCAAAAATGTTAACCGACTGAATATTACCATGTATAATTCATATAGCCTGATGCTGAACTATCAGTTTGCTATCTACTCTTATGAGCAAATCCACCGGGAAGACACATGGTTTCACCACCACGGCATAGTGTACCCTGGGTCATGTATTAATTGGATTTCTGGATGATAAACTGTCCTTATTCACGGAAAAAGCAATATTCTACCTTGCTTATATGAGGCATAATGGCCTATTATGTATTATAAAATGGCGTATCTTTGTTTTCAAAAAAAAAGTCGTATCTCCACCAAATAGATTTTGGTAGACTTTTAGTATGTTGTTCTGGGAACCTATTAGAAATACATACCAGTGAAAAAAATTCTGTTGCAATTTGTTTTGGGTCCAGCTAAAAAAAAAACAGATATATTGCCTGGACTGTCATGAAAATGGTGAAAAGTTCAGATTTAGAATGACCCCATACATGCGCCATTTTGAATTTCTCCATACATATTTTCGTGCAAGGGTATTATTTTGGACTGAGTATAACCTTGATATGATAACGAATGGAATGAGTGTAAGTAACGACCCATTTCTTTCATGCTTAGTACCATGTACAAGGTTTTCTTATAGGAGCAAGAGACAGGAACACACTGAAATTTCGCGCAAAATACCTCAAAGTTCAACTTGAAATTTAATATATTTCCCATGCATATCTGTTTGTAGACTTTTAGTATGTTATTCTAGAGACCTTTCGGAAATGCACTGCAGCAAAAACAATTCTGTTGCAATTTGTGGTGGGTCAAACCCCAATTTGACTGGACTAATACCACTCCGGTCGGTGCTAGGTGCCGTGATGCCATGTCGTTTCATATACCCAACAGATTACTTGATTGGACTATCACATCATAGCTCTAAACTATTTATATCTAATACCACTCAGGCCGGTGCTAGGGGCCGTGATGCCATTGCAAGCGTCTGGTCCGTCATTCATAATTCAGCCGTTGTCCATTAAACAATATCCGCGTCCATAATCAAAAAACCTATTCCATATTCCATACAACACCATTAGCACCAAATTCAAAAAAGGCAATCACAGTATACATAAACATAGGCTAGTTTCCTGCAAGAGAGAAGCGGTCAAGAGTTTTCAATGAGGCCGGCAAGACATCATGATGTTCCAAAAATATCAAAACCGTATCGCTGTTTAGTATTCTCAATCCATATGATAGTCATTGTAAAGTCGTCATCTAGAGAACGATGTATCAGTCACACTTTGATTGTGATGGTTCATATGAGCACCATGGGTATCTTGAAGTACAAGGGTTCATACGCCCCCTATCCCCTACATGCACACATTAACACTTATGCAACACACCGATTTTTCTCAAATAATCTAAGACAAAGTCCTCCCTCACTCGACCAAGAACATCTTCCAAAGTAGTGGCTCGATAAAAAGAATCTCTTGCAATCTTAAAATCTATACAGTCGATAAGAATATGTTTCACTGTGAGATCCTTGAGACTGGCTCTTTTGTTTAAGTAAATGTTCGTGAGTTCATCGTTTATGGCCGATTCTACATCGCCTGATCGTGGCTCGATCGAAACGTTTCTGGTTGTTCAGAGGAGTATAGCCTACCGTTTTTTTTAACTCTTGATGTTTATTATTCACAGCATCCCATAAAGATTGAAACAGCTTTCTCACATAAGTAAAATATCCCGGGGAAAGCAGTATTAGCACCTAAATCCAGATAGACATAACAACATTATTATGAAGATGGCTTAATTTGTTGCAAGAGAGAAGCGATCAACAGTATTCAATGATGACGAGAAGCGATCAACAGTATTCAATGATGACGGCAAAACATCAAGATCGTTCAAGAGATATTTACATACTATTCCAGGTAGTTTTTAGAATATATCATGTTTCAGTCAACCGTTTATTGTGACTGTTCGATATCATGAAGATATCCTATGTTTTTCCTTTCCCTCAAATTCAGAGGAGGTGGCTAAATGACCCATCACGGCGTCATCTAAGATTGGATTTCCGAAGCAAGAAGCTAGTCTATATAACGGTATAGTGTTTGGTGAATGAGGAAGAATGAGCGTTGAAGAGATAAGTTTAATAACTCTTATAAAATGACCTATATAGGTCCGCCAAAGGGGATCACAGGAGTAGTATACAAAGAGTCTCACAGTAAATAACAGCCTCACTGCGCATGCGCAGACCTTGGTGTGACGTCATAAGTGTGGCTGTGCGCATGCGTGATGGTTGGAAATGGGGCGTGGCCTGAGTGGATGTGAGTGGAGGTGGATTCAAAATGGCGGCTTGTTTGTGTGTGTTATGGGTGGTGTGTTTCAAAATGGCGGCTTGTTTGTGTGTGTTATGGGTGGTGTGTTTCAAAATGGCGGCTTGTAGTTGTGTGTGATGGGTGGTGTGTTTCAAAATGGCGGCTTGTTTGTGTGTGTGATGGGTGGTGTGTTTCAAAATGGTGGACAATTTCACCTGTCCCATCGCCCACCCTCATTTGCATATTTTCAAAATGGCGGCTTGTTTGTGTGTGTTGTGGGTGGTGTGTTTCAAAATGGCGGCCTGTTGTTGTCCACTGAAAATATGCAAATGAGGTCTCTGGGTTTTTCAAAATGGTGGCTTGTTTGTGTGTGTTATGGGTGGTGTGTTTCAAAATGGCGGCTTGTTTGTGTGTGTTGTGGGTGGTGTGTTTCAAAATGGCGGCCTGTTTGTTGTCCCCCCTTTTGAAAATATGCAAATGAGGTCAATTGGATATAAAAGGAGTCCATTTTTAGGGAAAGGGTGTATTCAATCTGACTTACCTGACCTGACCTGTCTCCCTGCCTGCCTGCCTGCCTGCCTGCATCCCTGCCTTGCTTGCCTATCCGCTTGTATGAGACGAAAAGCATGAGACGTGGAGAAGATTTTCCAGACGATCCAGGAGCACCTCCGGTTGAAGTCTTACCTGAAGACGAGCGTGTGAGAGCATCAGCACCTCCGGTTGAAGTCTTACCTGAAGACGAGCGTGTCAGTGACATTTTGAAAATGACACATCATCCTATCCGTGCTCCTGTAATACTCCCTCCGTGGTTGCTTCATCGACACGGCCTGTATTCATTAACAGGAGGGCGAAAGGGGCCCTACAAAGACCGGAAATGTCTGTTTCGATGTTTGGCCGTGCATCTGGACGAGTGTGACCCCCAGAGTTGTGACACAGTGGCCGATGGCTATTGGGAGGAGTATTTAGAGCAGCAAAACGTGGATAAGCGGCACTTCCGTGGGGTTCCCTTTAAGAATTTGGATGACGTGGAAAGACTGTTCGATATTAATATCTTTGTGTATCGATTACGATGCGAAGAGGGAGGTACATTTGTGGTTGAAATTGTTCGGCGATCAACAGAACGGTATGCTGCTACGATGCAAGTCAATGTGTTCGATGACAATGGCGTGAGTCATTTTTCCCTCATTTACAATATGAGTCAGTACGCTCAGTCTTTCAGTTGTGCCCAATGCCATCGTGTGTTTAAAAAGTCTTACAACTTACATCGCCACGAGAAAATCTGTGACAACAGTGTCAAGCGAGTATATCATAATGCACCTACTATTTTCAATGATGAATTCAAACAAGTCTTGTTGACGAACTATTGAGAAATTTGTTGGCGAACTATTGAGCAGAATTAAAAATTCAATACTCACATATAATTGTATTAAATTCAATACCCTTGTGAATACGTTCATTCTGTGTTAATAAAAAATAGTAGAAAATTAAAAAAATGCTTAGTGTTCATTCTTTTTTCCTTTTTAATAGTCAAATAGCTCCAAAACGTCTATCTCCATTCTTGCGCATGCGCAGAATGCCGATAGTTCAACCCACACCAGTCCATCACATGCCCCTTCACCTCACCTTCACATTGATACCTCACTCGGCTCCATCGGGCCACTAGGGGTTCTCCTAGCTCCAAAAAAGGCTATTTTCATAGCCTTCGGCCTTCGCGCATGCGCAGAATCACCCTAATTCAAGCCCATACCCAGTCTATCAGATGCTCCTTCACGTCACCTTCACATTGATACCTCACTCGATCCGATTGGACCATTAGGGACGCCTCTAATTCCAAAAAGGTTTTTTTTGATATTGATATCAATATCAATCTTCAAAATAGCCTTTTTTGGAGTTAGGGCGCCCCCTAGTGGTCCAATGGGGTCGAGTGAGGTATCAATGTGAAGCATTTCACGTCAGCTTCAATTTGATACCTCACTCGACCCACTACCTCCAATATAAAAAAATCTTCATACACAAGGTGTTGATATCGATCTTCAAAATAGCCTTTTTGGAGTTAGGGGGCCCCTAGTGGTCCAATGGGGTCGAGTGAGGTATCAATGTGAAGCATTTCACGTCAGCTTCAATTTGATACCTCACTCGACCCACTACCTCAAAATAAAAAATTTTTCACCTGATGTATGAAGATTTTTTTTTTTTGAAAAAAATTTTTTGAAAAAATTTTTTTTTTTGGAAGAAGGATGATGGGAGCTGGTGTTATTTTTGTGTGCTTTGGAAAGAAGTTTTCTCTTCCGGAAAGATGGGTTGGCTCTGAAAAGAGCCTTTGATAGTGTGATACGACACTTAGGCGCGATAGATTCGCTTCACCCCTCCCACATGTTTCCTGCATATGGGGCACTTTATTTTGAGATGGGACTCTCCGGCATCAACGCAGCGACACATCGCACCTTCACACGACAGTGTTACCCAGCAATCCTTACACAGGCAAAGATGTCCACAGGGTAACACGGCGTACAAGCTTTCCTCGTCAGTGCAGATACTGCATCGTGTTTTTTTTTCTCTTCTAGACGGCGTTCTTTCTTATGTTGGGAAATGGTCACCTCCATTCCATTCCATTCAATTGTCACCTCCATTCCAATCATCCTGCCCCGCATGGCGATAATCTCATCGTTGAGTCGGGTTACCTCGACCTCGTGGCCACATGGTTGTTGTGTTTCTGCAGCTGAAATCGTTGGAGTTTCGTCAGGCGGCGTTGTTGTTGTTGGAAATCCTTCATGATGTTCAGCCGAAGTCATTATACTTTGAGTTTCCACAGGCGATGTCATTGTGGTTGTTGTTGTAGGTCTACTAGTATTTAGCCAGGGCAGCTCGCCGTCTTGTTCCTCACCCACCGTCACATCACTGTCGTCTTCTTCCATTCTGTGTATGGCTTGGTCCTGTGGTTCAATTCGCATCCGTCTATTTCCTTCTGCTCTTTCTTGTCGGAGTTGTTCGGCGAGTTGTTCGGTACTGTGTATTAACGTGGCTTCGTCTTCAATCACTTGCTCAAAACTTGTGATGATCGTCAATCCTCCGTTTTCTTCATGGCTATCCATCTCTCTGTGTTGTTCTGTAGCAGCATTTCTCGGATCTCGAGTCGGATGATGAGTAAACGGGTCGTCGTCTTCTAAAACTCATGATTTGTATTGGTGAATAAATCTCAAAATACACGCTATTTATAGTCTAGTGGATGGGATGGAAGGTGGATACAAAATGACGGCCATCCACAGGCCACCATTTTGAATCCACCTCCACACACCGGTGTCAGTCAGTGCACTGGTGTGAGTGGAGGTGGAAAAACAAAATGGCGGACTGTGTCGTGGTGTGTGGAAAGTAAATAGGCCGCCATTTTGAACCCACCTCCACACACCGGTGTCAGTCAGTGCAAGATAGGCTGGCGGCCCACTGTGCTGTGTTATCCTTGTCCCAGCATTAAAATTTCCTATTATTTTTCGATAAAACCCGTTACAATTTTCAGGGAATTATTAGAAGACTGTTACCCATAGTGTACAGGTTTTTTTAGTCAGGAAAATCAATTTATTTCCAATGTACCTGGTGTTTTATACTACCGTATACGAATTTGATGGGTTTAAAATCACTAAAAAATTAATAAAAATACGATCTAGTGTAGCGTTAGACTGTTAATTTTTTTTAAATACAATACACTGAATTGCCTGAGTGCAACTTGCAATTATGACGAATTTTCGATACGTTGACTTTGTCAAATACGTTATATATGCATAAATTTTGCTCGTATGGAAAGTGTTATGTCCGTTTCGACCGAGTTAACATTAGTGGTGTTATCGCGGTGCCAGTTTTCGTTTTGTCTGGTTATGATCGATTACAGCGTCTGTAATAGTTTTAGGTCTTAAATGAATATGTACTGTGTAAGCGGAGGTCGCACTTTACCTGGAAATGTCGGTGAGGAAGTGTGGATTTCCTTTATTTCTTTCGTAGACGTGTAGTTTTGTCACATTGTTTCGTCCACGGAGACTTCGTTGGAACTAGCTCTGTGCGCTCGATAGTATTTGGCATATGCCGCTTGAAAGAAGCCGGCCGGGTATTCTGTGAATAACCAATACATCGGGGTTTGGCTGTCTCATAGCCCTATAGATTGTTCTGATAATTATCAGGACTTGATATTCTAGTCCAGCAATGCTATAATTTTATTTTTATCCTATTATTAGTCCAGACTATTAATTTATGCACTCGGGGAGCGTCTACAAAAAATAATTGCAGTGTTAAATTAATGATTTTCCCAGGGTATAATTTTTTTATTGACAATTTTACAATGAAAATTTAGGGGCGATAAACGCGGACCGTAACAAAATCGGCACGCTTTGAGCACTATCACGCATATAAGCATCATTCTCACTCTCATTATCATGAGTATATTACATGTATTTATTTATTACATATATAGTATAGCTTTTGCAAGTATGGAGTTTGGCTATCTCACAGCCCTATGGATTGTTTTTGATAATTATGAGGACTTGATATTATAGCCACCAGCAATGATAATATTTTATTTTTATCCTATTATTAGTCAAGACTATTAATTTATACACTCGGGCAGCGTCTACAAAAAATAATTGCATTGTTAATTTAAATATTTTCCCCAGGGTATTTTTTATTGACAATGAAAATTTAGCAAGAATCGGTCTATATAAATTTTTGTCTGGCTAGTATTTTTGTCATTCTTCATTATGGAGGCACCGGGCAAGGAACTCGCGTTCTTTCAAGTGACGTCTAAGGTGATTCTTATCGTGTATAAACATGAATTGCGGCTTATCGAGGAACACCCTGAAGAGGTGAAATTGTGTTTAACCCTTACCGGCTGGACTCTATTGACTCGGATGTTACTGGGGAGAGAACCCGAAGTAGATTTTATGCCTGTCGGCGTCGGTGTGTACCTGCGCAGTGGTAAACAGGATTCGTTTTTTCCGCGGTTAGAACAGTGTGGCGGAAGCGCTATTGTACTTTGGCCAGCATTGTGGCAGGCCCTGAAAGCTATTATTACGGAGGTTCATGATCTACTGTACCCTGAATCGAATTCCATCGTTACCCGTACGCTCACCCCTCATTGTACCTTATTAATATATCCTGAACGCGTCGAGCTTATTGATGATGATACCCGCTGTTGGTGCACGCCAGAACCGGCGCGTGTGTCTTTAACCTGGGAAGGCTGGACTACCTTAAAACGTGTGTTATTCGGTCATCTCGATGGAGATAGTATACATCTGTGTGGCGAAGTGTATATTTTTCGGGGCCCGTTTTTTGCCCGACTTATCTCTCTCAAGCGAGGGGGATTTACGCTGGATCCCGATCTGTGGACGGCTTTGCAACACGTAGTTCCCGTGGTGGATAAAGTATTCGCTCCACACGCGGCGCCTCTCACAGAATAGGGCCTGACCCTATAAATAAAGGGGATGAGACAGAGTGTGTATCAGTCTTCGTTCGACATTTAGTCATGTCACTTCGAGCTATCCTCTCCCTTACACCTTACCAGGTGGGATTATACGTTTATCCAGATTATGTCACCCTAGTGGAAGATGGTGGCGCGGATTACTGGGCACCCGCTGACACTTTATCCAATACGGTGACACTACAGCGTGATGGCTGGACTAAGTTTAAACGCGTGTTGAGCGGTGAATTGAACGGACATCTCATCCACATGGACAATGCCATATATGTATACCGTACTAGCCTCTACCCATATGTGGGTCGCTACCAAGAGCCGGCGCGAAGTATGCTACTAACTCTCACTCTGTGGTCAGCTTTGAAGAAAATAGTGCCTATTGTAGACCAGTTATTTACACCGGACGATCGAACACCCGCCCAGTTAGCATGGGCTCGTGCTATGGAAGACGCGTTCGCTGAACCGCATGAAAAACTACAGCAGGATACTACAGCCGCCGAGGAAAATCCTATATCTAGAGAATGCCCAGAGGCTAGAGTGTCAGTATCACCCGATGAAGAGAACAACACACATGACGATCCAGAACGATGAAGAGAAATAAGAAGACCGTGATACGGCGGCGGTCGGGAAAAAAGGAGAAGTCGATTAACAAGGTGTTAACCGATTTATATTACAATCCGACGAGTCCAGCTGCCTATAGCGCTGTGGGGGCGCTAGCTCGAGCGGCCCATTCTCAAGGCATTAGTCGAGCTGAAGTTCGAGACTGGTTAAAAACTCAAGACACCTATAGTCTACATCGAGCTGCCCGACGTCATTTTCGCCGTAACCGGGTCATCGTGGGAGGGATAGACGCGCAATGGCAGGCGGATTTAGTGGACATGAGTCGATTTGCACCTCAGAATGATGGACATCGGTACATATTGACCTGTATTGATATTCTATCCAAGAATGCCTGGGTACTGCCCATTCGTACCAAAACAGGAGAGAATCTCATAGCAGCGTTTCAGCAGATTTTCAAGACGGGGCGCAAACCTCTGTATTTACAAACGGATGAAGGCACAGAATTTCTCAACCGATCCTTTCAAGCCTTTCTTAAGAAACAGAAGGTATTTTTCTTTCATACCTACGAGACGAAAGCATCGGTAGTGGAACGCTTTAATCGGACCTTCAAAGGACGCATGTACAAGTATTTTACTGCCCAAAACACTCGACGCTACCTGGATGTACTCCCTCAACTGGTGCAAGGCTACAATCGCGCCTATCATCGCAGTATCCAGCGAGCGCCCCGTGAGGTGACAGAACGCAACGAACATCAAGTGCGTGCTACGCTGTACTCAGAAGACAGTCCACCCCTGACGGCACCCCGGTACAAACGTGGAGATGTAGTGCGGATTAGTAAAGTGAAAGGCCAATTTGAGAAAAGTTATTTGCCGAACTGGAGTGACGAACACTTTGTCATCGTTCGCCATAAACCTCGACAACCCCACGTCTATCAACTGGAAGATTTACAAGGTGACAGACTGCAAGGCACGTTTTACGAAGCAGAATTACAACCCGTAGTGAAAACATCGAAAGACTACTACACGGTGGAAAAGATTTTGAAAACGGAGCGTCGACGGGGGATTCCCTATCATTTCGTCAAATGGCAAGGCTGGCCTCGTTCGTTTAATTCCTGGGTGTCCGGCCGTGACATGAAACGTCTATAAAGGCTAACGCCTATCACCCCCTGCCTTCAGTGTAGGAATGTACCATGGATAGTACACGTCTACCCTTATTGTTACGAACTCGAAAAGCACAAGTCGGTACTGTGGTGTGTCTAGTCGTGGTTCTGGGTACGTTATTTACAGGTGTGTTCTACGATTTGTCGTACGTGATATCCTGTTTCAACACCCTGCGTTCTCCATCATCCACGACGACAACAACCACTTTGCCTCCACCAGCCAAGACGTCAAGGGTTCGCCACGTATCAACCCAGACACCTACGTTTGCAGCCCAGACGTCGTCTACTCCAGCCACCACTACGTTAATACCTTTTACCCGCTACATCCAGCCCTCCACGACCACTCCACGTGATCTTCCGTTATCCCTGAGAAGCGATCCTTCCACCTCATCACCACTACCCTCTAGTACCACCACGACACCA
Organism: Hanleya hanleyi; assembly: GCA_036873755.1. Lineage (NCBI taxonomy): Eukaryota > Metazoa > Mollusca > Polyplacophora > Lepidopleurida > Hanleyidae > Hanleya > Hanleya hanleyi. The sequence continues at coordinate 17,449 of JAVTVY010030522.1, read as the reverse complement.
CCGTTAAACATATTTGCAGTGGATTCCCGTGAATCACTACGTTTACCCCGACAACGGTATCCCTTCGAGTACGATCCCCGGCGGTATCCACGACAACTGGGTGCGCTTCTAAACGTCAAATCACCCCATAAAGAAAAAAGATAGACCCGCGATGGCAGCATCCATTCACGTGCCTCATCGCTGGACCGACAGGGTCGGGAAAATCACACTTTGTTCAACGTCTCATCCAACATGGGTCAGCCCTGATTTCACCGCCTCTAGCTCGCATCCTGTGGTGTTATGGCGCTTGGCAGCCTGCGTACGAGGCACTGGCCCGTGTCCCAGGACTCACCTTAGTGGAAGGCTTACCGCCTGAAGATATACCCCCAGACACCTTAGTGGTGGTGGACGATCTCATGACGGAAACGGATAGTCGAATCACCCGTCTCTTTACCAAAGGCAGCCATCATCGTCGGTTGAGCATTATCTACATCGTACAGAATCTCTTCAGTAAGAACAAAGAACACCGGAACATTAGTTTGAATGCTCAGTATGTGGTGTTATTCAAAAACCCCAGAGACGCTTCGCAAATTACCCACCTGGCTCAACAGATGTACCCTAAAAACACGGCCTTTGTACGAGAAGCCTTTGAAGATGCGACCCAACCTGCTCACGGCTATCTCCTCATCGACTTGAAACAAGACACGCCCTCACCCCTGCGATTGCGTACCCTGATTTTTTCCGGTGAGATACAGACGGTGTACACCCCCAAATAATAAAAGTGGATAAAAAGGATAAAAGAAGAAGACAACGTACTCGAGCCTTCATTCTTCATCATGTCTGCACGCGTACGCAAGCACGCGCCGGCATTGCGCGTATTACGCAGCGCGCCCCCGGAAGTAGCCCGGGCCCTGGTGCGCGGCGCGGATGCGGACTTGGTACGGTGTTTGTGTGAAGTCGCCCATAATGTACTAAAAGGCAATGTTCCACTCAGTCCTCTGCAGAAAGGGAAATTGCAACGGCACAAGGCGGGTCTCCGAACGTTGGTCAAGAAAACGGGCAGTGTCAAGCAGAAGAAACAGGTGTTACAGCGAGGTGGATTTCTCGGCGCACTCCTCGCTCCCTTAGCCGCTACTGTACTGGGCCCGTTACTCGGGTCCATCTTGGGAGGACGCTAAAAACATGGACCATACGAAAAAAATGATGCTGGTCGAACCTCAACTGTTACAGAGTTTACAATCTCCCTATCCCGTCCCGGCCACAGTGCAACAACTCCAGTCTTTGGATGAAGAGATGAATAATATACTGCAACGTCGACTCCCTGATCACGAGAAAATTCAACTCTACCATCATACGCTGAACCGGTACCAGACGTTTATGGATCAATATAGAGGAGGAGGAGGAGGAGGAGGAGGAGGCGGAAGTAGTACTAGTACGCCACCACTACCACCCCCCACCACCACCACCACCACGCCCACCACACTCCCTCCACCTCCGTCATCCTCACCTGAGCTGGAACAGGAAGTGTTGGCCAGTGTGCCTAAAGCCTTCAAGACCAAGGCCCGTTTATTGTTGGACCGGGTGAAACAGAATGCCGATATGGATTGGAATGCGGAAGGAAACCTGCTGATTCGCAATCAAGTGGTGCCGGGGTCTCATATGACCGATTTGATCGACGATATGGTACGTTCTCGCAAACACTCTAATCCCCCGGGCTGGGAAGCCTTTGCTCAGGCGTTAAAAGACACACACACCCCTCAAGAATTGGTAGGCAATCGTGAACGCTGGAAGTGGATGCAAGCCCCTGCTCGACGTTTCCCTCCATACCTGCAACGTGAATGGCAACCGCAGACACCGCCCAAAACACCCTCATGGCAAAAAATACGGCGATTTCACCCCTATACCACCCCTATACCGACCATACCACAGCCACGACGATCACGACGCCGAGGTAAGGCGCCCAAGGCCTGGGAACCGTACTAATAACTCCTATAAAACCCCGGTGCAGAAGCCAGAACAACTCAGTCGTCGTCATGTTTTACCTGACGTTGCCCAGTAATAGCTCATTCGACGTTTCCTGACAACACCTTGACCAAGTATGTGACGCAATTACCCCAACCATTACATTTACCGGGACGCTGGGAATGTGGACTGGTGGATATTCAATACCCTTATTCATGGTACAACGTACAAGACGGAGAAGTATGGTACGAAGTGACCTACGAAGATAAAGTCTACAAACTGACGCTGCCCCAAGGCCAATACGATACACCGCAGACGTTCCGCACCGCACCGCAGAGGGTCTGAATGGCTTGATGGAGTACAAGGCCCTAAAGTTCAGCACGGGTGATGCAACACGCCTGATATCCTTGAACATCAAGAGAGAGATATTCTTCGATGTCAACGTACACAACGACAGGAGCTCTATCATGCTGACCGCTAACGCGAATGTGAAACTCAGTCCTACACTACAGCAAATGTTAAGGATGCCTCACACCGTCTACAAGGGGGCCACCATTGTCAACGGGGATTATTTGATGGATATGAAAGTAGGTATGTACGCACTGTACGTCTACTCGGACGCCGTGGACAGTCATATTGTGGGTGATGTGAACACACCTCTGTTACGGGTGGTGCCCATTACCAAGACGTATGGCGAACAAGCCACCGAGAGTTTCAACCATATCATGTACCTGCCCGTACGACATACCGATATCAACACGATCACGGTGGATATAAGAGATGACAGGGGACGGCCGATGCCATTCGAACGAGGAAAAGTGGTGCTGACACTTGCTTTCCGACAAGCTCGCTCTCCTCACTTCGAATAATGTACGTGCCTTACCAGTGCCATACACCCAGCTATGCCGACTACTACAAGAAACAAACGGGCGGAAACTTGCCCGTGTTTAGCGGGGCACGCATGCAACGCGGTCACGGATTGGGAAACATCCTGGGCAGCATTGTGAAAACGTTTTTACCCATGGTGACACGGGGTGTGAAAGCGGTGGGAAAACAAGCGGTACGCAGTGGATTGCAAGTGGCCGGTGATGTGATGGAAGGCACAGCACCCCGACAAGCCTTGAAACGCCGGGCTAAAGAAGCGGGCAGCGTCTTGATTGCCAAAGCCCTTAAAAGACAAAGACCCACACTCCCCAGATTCATTCAACGTCCAACACACCGACGACGCACACCCCAGAGGAGAAGGACTACGCCCCAGAAGAAGAAGAAAAAGAAGAGAAGTCATAGTAGGAGAGACATCTTCGCATAATGGCATTCATTCACTCCGAGTCGTGTCCGTCTACCAACAGTGAATTGGATTTGTGGACTATTCCACCTACCCAAACGAGTATAGCCGAAGGACGTTGGGTAGAACATCGACCCCTGGCTAGCCTGACGGGGATGGGGCCCGTGGAATTTACCATTGAAAACAAAGATACGGCCTACCTGGATTTAGCCCACACCTACTTGTACGTGAAAGCCAAAATAACGAAGATGGACGGGACGGACATAGCGGCCGATGCGAATGTAGGCCCGGTGAATCTTTGGCTGCACTCCTTGTTCCAACAGGTGGATATAGGTCTGAACGATAAACTCATCAGTACGTCCACCAATACGTACCCGTACCGAGCCTACATGGAGACGCTGTTGTCGTACGGTATTGATGCCAAAGAATCACACTTACAAGCTGAGCTGTACTTCAGGGATAGACCCGGATACCTAGACAACATAACCGGTGGCAATGCTGGGTTGACGGCACGCAAAAGACTGTCAGCCGAAAGCAAGTCCATCGATATGATGGGACGACTGCACGCCGATCTGTTCATGCAAGACCGCTACATGATGAACGGTGTAGCCATCAAGATCAAGTTGATCCGGTCCTTACCCAAGTTCGCCTTAATGGCCGGTGGAGCGGGCGATATCGATTACCAGATCGTCATTGAAGATGCAGCCCTGTTTGTCCGTACGGTAGATTTGCAACAGGGCGTGTTGCTGGGTCACATGGAAGCCTTAGCGAAAAAACCAGCCCTATACCCCATCCGACGCGTACAGACCAAGGTGTTCTCTGTGCCATCAGGTACGATGATGGCCAATCGTGAAAATTTATTTCTAGGGGATCTGCCTAAACGTCTTACCCTGGCGTGTGTGACCAACACCGCATTCAATGGAAATTGGGCTGAGAATCCGTTCAAATTTAAACATTTCAACATTAACTTTGTGGCACTGCACGTGGCCGGCCATCAAATTCCAGCCCGGCCATTACAACCGAACTTTACTAACGGAAACTATGTGCGAACCTACCTGAACCTGTTTACAGCTACAGGACAAAACAACCAGGACGAAGGCAATACCATCAGTCGAGACGACTTTATGAAGGGGTACACATTGTTCGCCTTTGACCTCACCCCCACCTTGGAACACGATCATCAACTGGCTTTGCTCAAGAAAGGAAACCTACGGTTGGAACTGCGTTTCTCCACCCCTCTACCCAACACCATTAACGTGATTTGCTACGCCGAGTTTGATAACGTCATCAGCGTGGATCACCAAAGAAACGTGCTGTGTGACTTCGCCACCTAAGATGGATACAGAGCAGCTGATGAGCATACTCCAGCGAGATCCCAAGATCCCCTTTCGAGGTGTGTTTCCACGCAATGTGTTTCCCACCCACTCTACCACCCCCGCAGCCTACATCCTGAATACAGACACGAGGAGTCGACCCGGTGAACATTGGGTAGCGGTGTACGTGGACACCCAAGGCCAAGGCGAATACTTTGATTCCTACGGACTTGCACCCCTCCATGCCGATTTGGTGAAATTCATGGACGTCTCTACGACAGAGTGGCGTTGGAATACGCAAAGATTACAAGGCCCCTTGAGTAGTGTGTGCGGACAGTACTGTGTGTTTTATCTCACTCACCGGAGTAGAGGACATTCTATGCCCACCATTGTACATATGTTTGATGATTATTGTCAAGCCGAGGACCGTGATGTCCTCGTCTATGACTGGACGGCCTCTCGTTTTAATGTGCATGCTCCATTTCTCTGGTTAACTTAAAAAAATGTACTGCGCGTGCGCGCAGGCCCCTTGTTTATTATTGTTATGACGTTGTTGTTCTGACGTTCTGTTGAATAAAAGATGAAAAAAACACAAAAAAATGATTTGACTTTCTCTTTTTTATTTAAGTCAACAAGAATGGTTACACTATATATATATATACAAATAGAATACAGGGTACAAATAGTAGGGTATGTACACATAGAATAGTAGTGGTTAAGGTACAAAAAAAGTTCTGTCAGGAGTAGGATTCGAACCCACGACAGCAATTGCTGACCAGCACTTACGCACCGGCGCCTTAGACCACTCGGCCATCCTGACTTTTACAGTTTTATAACTCGTGTATCAACAGTTATAGTTCCACATTTGTTTTTTACAAGTCCAAGTAGGTAGTGCTCACACCGTCGGCCAATACTTTTCGTTTGGGATAAAAGAAAGTAAAGGCGTCTCGTTGCTGGATGTAGGTGCGCATCTGATGGTCGACGACCCGGAATCCTCTGTTAGTACCACTGGCACTGGCCTGGCTTTGCAACACGCCCAGGTAGAGAGCTTTGTCGATGTTGGGATCGCGCCGGCTCACCCCTTTACAACTAAATTTTTTTTCCTCTCCTCCATCTCCTCCGTAACAGTAGTAGGTCTTAGAGGAGAGAGCAATCATAGCATCCCCGCTCCACTCCAGCTTGAAGAGCCCGGGTGTCCGCTTGTCGTAGGTGTAGTGATCGCGTCGGGGTAGCCACTGGTCCCGTTCCACCTCATATTGTGCCCGTAACTCGGGTTTGACGAGTGACTCCCAGTCCGGGTGGGAAACGGCCATGTAGGCCGAATCTGTGTCCATTTCCATGAGTTGCCAGTCTGATGGATCAAAATACACACCCATAAAATCATATATGAATTCCAGCATCCTCAGCTTGGCCACCTGATAGACCATACATCCAATCTGCAGGGGTAAATTGTACCGGATAGTCTTCTTGGCTGGAGTGACTTCATAGGTGTCGTCATCGATCACCTCCACGGACCGAAAGAGCGGGGAATTCACTTTTTTGCGGGCTTGGGTAGTAGTGCAAATGTTGACGTTGACGTGTTTATCCTGATTGGTAACTGTTTTTCCATAATAACCATTCCCAGTGAGCTTCCAACATTCAGCCATGATGGCCTGACTCGGGTCTTGATCACCTTGACGACGGGCCTTCGTCACGAGGTCGGCATTCTCCGCAAAACAAGCCTCAGGTACGTACTGTATTACCTGATAGATTTGAGTAATTTCCAAACCGTGGTTCATGTACCACTGCAGTAAGGGCGTGCCCAGCAAGATTTTCTCGGCCCACATACTTCCAATCAACATGCGGCGAGGTTTAGGCAAACACTCGTGTTGCTCTGCATAGGCACCCATGGTCTCTCCAATGTCAGCCCGACCCACCAGCGTGTTCTTGAAGATAGGCGGACACTGGGCGAAGAGGGGCTTGAGAGTGTCGGGAACATGCACATCGCATTCTACAAAGCCGTAGAGCTGTCCCGAACGAATGGCGTCCAACATCTGGGGCAGACCCAGCAGTCGCCGACGACTCAAGGGATATTCACGTTCTTTTAAGAACCGTTGTAAATGGGGTAGGGCCTGGCACATCGTGTGGAATTCACACTCCCACATCTCTATGAGATGGTACCCTCGCTCTTTGACATAATCACCGTTGGTCACTACTTCTTCCCGTAATTCTTGCGGTGTTTTTCATTCGTGGCCGTGCCAGTAACAGCCATAAAACTGGAATACGGTGGGTTTATTGTGGAGTATAGCAAACCCATCGACGGGGAGTCGGCGATCTCCTATCCGCTTCTCTGTGGCGTTGGTCTGGTGACGAATATAAATTCCCCGTCGATAGGCTTCCCAGTCCAACCACTGGTCGGCGAGATGTTTGTAAGGTGTCCGTTGCGGAGTAAAATGCCGACCTTCTGCCAACCAACGCGTATAATGACCGCTGGGCATGGGTTGGGCGAGCGACCACAAGTACAAGGCATTCGCGTCAAACCCAATGATTTTGGCACACGGTTTCCCACTGGGGAGAGTAGTCACATCCTTCTCATGGTAGCGGTGAAAAATAAGGCTAGGGCCACCCACAATGTTCTGCTTCAAACAATCGTGCATGTCTGCATCTTTTCGTTGTATGAGTGAAAAGTACGTAGGACACTCTTGAAATAAATGGCGAAGCGCCAGACCGGGTAAACTCAAGCACTCCTTGAATATGTCCACATGCATTTGGCGACGAAAGAGTTGCACCATTTTCTCGGCCGCTTCGAGAAAGGGAACCACATCTAGGTTGTTATACCACACCAGGAAATCACGCAACGTCTGCATATGTTCATCGTTCCACACTTGTTGGAGTTCGATGTAGGTGGCCTCCGGCAGAGCTTCCCCTTTCAGGTCATTGTAAAACGCTTCCCGGGGTGGCAACTGGGTGTCTTCTAAGCGGTCCAGGCTCGTCATATAGGTGTAAGGAAAGTAACCTTTGGTTTGTGCACAGTCATAGGCCTTGACCCACTGGTCATAGCTACAATTAGGAGCTAAATAGTTCCGTACATCGAGAAAATGCAGTGATGTAGTAGTGAGGGCCATGTGGTTGTTGATCTTCTTGATCACCGACTTGAGGGTATCGGACTGCGCCAAGTAAGGGTAGAGAAATTCCTTCACCATGTTCAAGTCGTATCGCCCCGAATTGAAGCCGAGCACCGGTAACTGACCTAGGTATTGTAGGAACCGTAACTTCAATTTCGCCGCATACGATTTCGGTAAAGGGACATCCTGCGACTGCAGAGGCTGCGACTGGGATTCCGGCTGCGACTCGGACTCGGACTCTTCATCATCGCTGAACGCTACACCGGGTTCAGGAATGCGGTCGTCCAGCTGGGCCAGTACGTCCTCGAACTTAGCCACCAACAATTCCGTACTGGCCGCACTGACTTCCTCTAAATACTCCATCATACGGGTGATCAACTCATGGGATTCCCCCGTGGACACGAAACACACCGGAGCAGCGTCATAGCCGGGCACGTTGGTTGAAATGCTGACACTGAGGGGAATATGGCGCTGTGTCCACTGTGTTTTAGCCGAAAATAGGTCCATGGGCTCTAACAGGGCCTCAAAATCATAGCATGCCCGGAAGGGGAAATAACGGTCCTCCTCCGGTATCATCACACCCTCATCGGCCAGTTCCTGGAAAATAGTAGGTGCATTATGATACACTCCACCCGGATATACTCGCTTGACACTGTTGTCACAGGTTTTCTCGTGGCGATGTAAGTTGTAAGACTTTTTAAACACACGATGGCATTGGGCACAACTGAAAGACTGAGCGTACTGACTCATATTGTAAATGAGGGAAAAATGACTCACGCCATTGTCATCGAACACATTGACTTGCATCGTAGCAGCATACCGTTCTGTTGATCGCCGAACCAATTCAGCCACAAATGTATCCTCCTCGCATCGTAATCGATACACAAAGATATTAATATCGAACAGTCTTTCCACGTCATCCAAATTCTTAAAGGGAACTCCACGGAAGTGCCGCTTATCCACGTCTTGCTGCTCTAAATACTCCTCCCAATAGCCATCGGCCACTGTGTCACAACTCTGGGGGTTACACTCGTCCAGATGCACGGCCAAACATCGAAACAGACATTTCCGGTCTTTGTAGGGCCCCTTTCGCCCTCCTGTTAATGCGTACAGGCCTTTTCGATGAAGCAACCACGGGGGAAGTAGTACAGGAGCACCGATCGGGTGATCTCGCATTTTCGTGATGAAAAATGTGACGTTAGTCACCATTTCCACCAACCACTGGGTATTGGGGCGTTGCAACCGGGCCCATTCCAATGGATCCAACGTAGTCAATTGGTCGATGAGTGGCTCCAGAGAAATAGCATCTGTGATGGTGAATGGCTGGTCAAACACATACGAATTATTACTCGGATAGAAATACCGCAGTTGGTCCGTGTTTTTGTGCCGTAAGATATACCCAAATGTCACATTCAATTTGAAGGCAGTACCCTGATCTTGGAAAATGTTCTCGGCGTAAGTAGGAAGAAGCGTGAGGTCCTCCAAGCGAAAATTGTACAAATCCAAAAGACGACGGTCACGGTGATAACAATGGCGTATGGTAGCCCAGTGACGTTGATAAATGGCCCTCACACGCTCGTCTTCAGGCAAGACTTCAACCGGAGGTGCTCCTGGATCGTCTGGAAAATCTTCTCCACGTCTCATGCTTTTCGTCTCATACAAGCAGATAGGCAAGCAAGGCAGGGATGCAGGCAGGCAGGCAGGCAGGCAGGGAGACAGGTCAGGTCAGGTAAGTCAGATTGAATACACCCCTTTCCCTAAAAATGGACTCCTTTTATATCCAATTGACCTCATTTGCATATTTTCAAAAGGGAGGACAACAAACAGGCCGCCATTTTGATACACACCACCCACAACACACACAAACAAGCCGCCATTTTGAAACACACCACCCATAACACACACAAACAAGCCGCCATTTTGAAAAACCCAAAGACCTCATTTGCATATTTTCAGTGGACAACAGGCCGCCATTTTGAAACACACCACCCACTACACGCACAAACAAGCCGCCATTTTGAAAATATGCAAATGAGGGCTGGGGATGGGGCAGGTGAAATTGTCCACCATTTTGAAACACACCACCCATAACACACAACTACAAGCCGCCATTTTGAAACACACCACCCATAACACACACAAACAAGCCGCCATTTTGAAACACACCACCCATAACACACACAAACAAGCCGCCATTTTGAAACACACCACCCATAACACACACAAACAAGCCGCCATTTTGAAACACACCACCCATAACACACACAAACAAGCCGCCATTTTGAAACACACCACCCATAACACACACAAACAAGCCGCCATTTTGAATCCACCTCCACTCACATCCACTCAGCCACGCCCCATTTCCAACCATCACGCATGCGCACAGCCACACTTATGACGTCACACCAAGGTCTGCGCATGCGCAGTGAGGCTGTTATTTACTGTGAGACTCTTTGTATACTACTCACAGGTAGTACCCAAAACATAACTTCACCAATCTCGTAGTACCAGGACACCTATTTCCACGGACCTTCTCATCGTGTTCCTTTCCTTTAAGAGTGGGTACTCGTTTAGAGACCAAGCCGAATTTCACAAGTTTACCCATTTTGTGATACAGAAGACTATCTATTGCTTGTCCAGCTATATATTTTTTTATTTAACAAAATCAGACCACAAGAAAAGCCAGCAGAAGTACTATGATTATGAACAATGCCTTATATATATATACGTTTTGCCTGAGTATTTTTTTAATTTAATATGTATTCCACGTTTGCCAATGTAAGCTGATTTTAGATCAACTGTATAAAACTGTTGTGAAAAAACACAAAACACTTGATTCCCTGAAGACAATTTTGCACATTTACATTGTCTTTTTGCAGTGAAAATTAGGCTGCAGACCTGCAGCAGTATTTACTTTCAAAATCATGGACCGTGAAGTATGAACGATTTATCGTGAATTTGGTGATCGTATGAGGCGCACGAATTGAACAATTGAGAAAACGGTGCTGGACACTCGATTTGAATGATCGTGTTTTTTCCCAGTTAACCGACTAGGTATTGGAAGTTAAATTAGTGTGCTTCATTTATGCGATAATACACTTCAATCCGCCTTGTTCATGCAAAATACGTCAAATCGGTTGGTCGAGACAAAACAACCCCTTGAAATAGTACGGAAGAGCGAATCGGTTGAAGCACTTTGACCTTCTTTGCATGAGGGAGAAACGTGAAATACGTTGGAGAGAGAGAGAGAGAGAGAGAGAGAGAATTAAGGTTTAACGTCGAGTTCAGTAATATTTCAGCTATATAGCGACGATTAAACAAAATTCCAAGTATTCGCGTTAATAACTCAGTAAACTAATGCATTAAAAAACAAGCCGATCTCTCTCAAATAATCTAAAATACATACTTCTTTTGCTCGACTAAAAAGATCTTCCAGAGTACCTGCTCGATAAAAGTTATCTCTTGAAATCTATAAAGTCGATAAGAATGTTTCACCGTGAGATCTTCGTGGCTTGGGACTGGCTCTTTTCGCAGAAAATGCTCTTGAATTAGTCGTGTATGGCCGATTCTACATCGTCTAATCATGGTTTGAAACGTAACGTTCTGGCTGTTCAGAAAAGTATAGCCTACAGTTGTTTGAACTCATGAGTTCGTTATTATCCATAGCATCCGACAACCCCTAAGTCATTTACTTCTGCAAATCTTAATTTGGATATCAGGTGGATAACCAAACTCGTCCTCATATCTTCATGTACATAATTTAAGTATCTCTATCTGACTCCTTGGCATGCGTTTCTAACACGGAGGTAATTCTGAACGTCCAAGTCATCTCCGATTGCAAAATTCCCCAACATTCAATATTATGTGCTTATGAGCGTAATATGGAATCCATAATAGTGATTTGAAGACTATTCAACGAAATGCAGATGACAAGACTAATCAGAAAACTTGGTTTATTGTAGGCGTAGATGATTTCGGTGTTCAATGGTCATATAGGTGAATGTTGTATACTAGAACGCCAATAACGATGAATGAAATTTCCAATTGAACGAAACCTTAAACCGGTGGTGCAAACAATCAAAAAAAAAAATACTGGCTTACTGAAAATAAGTCATATGACCCCACAGACAAATATACTGACTGCATTCCATGTGGACACCTTGACTGACATGCCCACACGTCCCGTAGCACCGGCTTGATCGGTATGTGATACAAATATATCCGAACGATGGTGTAATTATAGCCTATGAGGTCATCTGTTGCAAAATGATGAAATATGTTACCATCAGATAGTACATCCCAAAACGAGGGAGTATTTAGTGAATGCATTTTCGCAACCAGAACAAATACATGTGAGGTCAGACGCCGACCAAGCGCTTCATTCTCCCCCATGTTTACAAGTTACAAAAATTTAAAAATCGCAATGATTTGCACAGAGAGCAAGCCTCGGGAACGAAACGTCGATCAGCAATATCTCATCACATACAGACAACAATTAATCGCATCCACTGGCTAATTAAACGCTACTCACAGATTCAGAGGTTAAGGTATATTGCTCCAGATTGTTTACGAAGTTATTCTTCCATGCACACGTGACACAGCTATCCCGAATGATTTCAAGTCCATTCAACGGAATATAAACCAAGATAACCCAGGTGGACTACGATGTCATTCTTGCATACGCAGATAACTCTAATTCACTACAAAACCATGGAGTTGATGCTTTACGACATTATCGTATTATTTCTACTGATGATTTCAAGTTTATTGGTCATAGTGTCGCAAATATCTACCACGGTTTCGTGTTCGGTTATGTTTTTGATTCTGTTGTGCCATTTCTGTCGACATGCACCATTTCAACCCGATATGTCCAAAATTAAGATACCACGAAAATCAACAGCAACGCGTTTTCATATTATTTTGCGTTTTGTCACAGTTGTGACAAAGAGTTGACTCAGCATGTAATGTTAACGCGTTTGGTCACATTAGGGGTGCTTGACAGGCCCCTTTATTCCTGGAGCGAATAAAATATTTGATTGATTGACCCCTCTTCATACTGATAATGTATACATTTTTTTAGTGATAGTTTATAAGCCGAGAGGATGTGGAACCTTTTATTCGTAATACATGTCGGGAGACATGGCACTTCACCCTGTCACATTATCCACAACTGTTCCTATCAATAATGCCTTCGGTTGATAGTCACACAGGTCGTTCATTGATCTCCGTGTGCTATAACCCGTACCGTATAAAAGTTCATTTTCATGCTCCTTACCTGTTATTTTCGGGAAGCTAATTTCTTCTTTGCCACGCTTGTCCTTTTTGAAGCTAATTTCTTCTTTGCCACGCTTGTCCTTTTTATTAAAGTTTGCGGTGCTGGTGATTAGCTGTACACGAGCCCTTTTCACATCGACCCTGACCTTCCCCGTAGTACGGTAGACGCCATATTGTATGACTGTGCATGCGTAGTGGCCCAAATACACGCAATATGGCGTCTACCGCAATATGGGGAACGTCAGGGTCGATGTGAAGACGGCTCGTGTACAGCTAATCACTAGCGCCGGAAACTTTAATAAAAGCGACAAGCGTGGCAAAAAAGGAGTTAGCTTCCCGAAAATAACAGGTAAGGAGCATGAAAATGAACTCTTATACGGTACGGGTTATAGCACACGGACATCAATGAACGACATGTGTGACTATCAACCGAAAGCATTATTGATAGGAACAGTTGTGGCTACCAGTCACATTATCCGGACACCAGGTCCGCCAACCGCGCAGTGAATGATTTACAGGCAGAGAACACTCGTGCACGATTTAACCAACTAAACTGCCGAAATAGAACAACTGAACCTCGATAACATAGCATGAGCGATTCACCACTATATACCTGGGGCTGAGGTCATTATTGCCTTCTTATCGAACTTTCTTACTTCTTCAGATCGAACAAAATATTAGAGGTTACATTTTCTTACTGCATAGCTTTGTTATATACCTGCAAACTCCCCCCCCCCAACACAAGTGTCCAATATTTTGTTCTAGTATTGAATAGTTGTGACATGATATTGTACATTTGTTGATCATAACTTTTTCTTGTTTGCAAATCTGCAGTCGTGTCTTTGTTTCATGTTATGCATATTTGAAATTGATGCTATCGTATGAATTTGTTTTCGAATATTAACGCAGAAATTCTTTTGTGGATGAGCGCTGAATATAGGATCTGACGCTTACATTCCAGACAACATGCCAGCTGCTTGATAGGATCTGACGCTTACATTCCAGACAACATGCCAGCTGCTTGATAGGATCTGACGCTTACATTCCAGACCTACCAGCTGCTTGATAGGATCTGACGCTTACATTCCAGACATGACCGCTGCTTGATGAGATCTGACGCTTACATTCCAGACAACATGCCAGCTGCTTGATAGGATTTGACGCTTACATTCCAGACAACATGCCAGCTGCTTGATCGCAGTGACATTCGACCTAACTGAAGCACAAATTGCTTAACCGTTTACATTTAGTCTCCATCTCAGCCTCGAGATTTCATGATAATCGGATATAGGAAATTTGAAGTCCTACGTATATAGCAACCACAAAATTGTAACAAAAAATTAACATATTACATCGGTTATCTGCTCAGTATGATACACATTTTGCAATACTCTTCCATCGAAACCGCCATCATGTGCAGAAAGGAATAGCAATTTAGCACATTTCAATCCTCCGACGCTTACGACATGAAAACCTTATATATATGCCCCATGTTGTGTGACAATATCAACTCTGTAGGTATCAGGGTTGAGATTTATCTGTATTTGTGTGTAACTCGAAAGTAATATACTGGACACTTTACTGCCTTGAGCCTCACATAATCCTAAAAAAGTAACGTGCCTAGGATTTCAATAGGCAATAGCGATGTGTTCGATGTAAACCGATCAAAGCTCAAATTTAAATTTTCAGTGGTCTGCCAAAGTTCACATAAAAACTGTTGCATCTTTGTTTCAAGTGTGAGATGAATTCCATCAAGAATGCAGATAGCCTAGATGCAAAATAGCGTAGTGCAGACAAATTAGCGTGATGCAATCGAAATATCGCCCTACAACCCAAATGGCGTGGTACAAATCAAACCAAGTGCCAACATGAGTTATTCTATCCGAATGCGCCCTGAATGCAACTCGTTTTGGCACATAAACACACTGGTGCATGAGTAGTCCTTCCAATATCTGATTAACAGTACTTGGACCTTCTCGAGTGGATGTCATATATGTAGACTCGCCATTATAAGGAAATAATCTTGGTTGAATAGATCCGACATCTTCTGGAACGCAGTCGCGTGGCAGATGTCTCAGTATAGGTCGTCGGATCTCAGGAGCTGATTATTTAATTCCCACTCATTTGAAACGCGGTCATCACAGTCAAAATGACGGTGATAGCTAGCACCAAAAAAGGCGACGACAGTATCACCAATAAATGGTGGCGAGTAAGAGCTATCGCCATATTCCATCATCACCATGTATTGGTGATGACCAGGCCCCATCACCAATAAATGACGATGACTTGAAATCTAGTCATTGCTCGTCGCCATTTATTGGTGATGATCAGGCCCCATCACCAAAAGTGGCGATGAAATGACCTCGTCACCATTTGCCCTCACCAATAAATGGCGATGACAGAGCCTCGTCACCGATAAATGGCGATGGGCCATCATCATTTTTGTGGCTGTGATGTGTGGATGATGTATATGAAAGAGACATCAGTTGTCTGACAAAGTAACATCTATTTTGATTAAGGGGATTGACAACCATTTTGACTGATCCATTCAAGCAGATAGGGCTCTCTGTCCGTCACGCACGACTGATGTTTATTGCAGCACTCCAGCTCCGTTCTTTTCAAGGCATTAACCCGATGATCGAACTGGGAAGGTACGTGCCGGTTACTTACCTAAATAACAAATAAACTCATCCCGATCCAACACGGTGATTTTCACTTGGGTGGGTAATTAGATCTGGTCCGTACGCTGGCGGGGATTCAAAATTTGCGTAGGAGACACCTCCGCCTCTTCTCCGCGCTCGACCGACGGAGTTTGTCACGATCAAACGTTCACGTCTCACACATACGTGTAAATGATAGTTTGACACTAAATCTAAATATACGTCGAAATCTACTACCAGAATGCACCAGAAGCTACAGTTCTGCACCTGAAATTTTAAACATATTCTAGGCAGACGTCTGCACAAGTCTTGCACATATATCTTATCAATGAAAATACACACACAATTGAATGCTGAACCTACCGCTTTCTACAGTTTTGACAAATCTCGCAAGACACAATAGGAGAAAGAAGCGAGTTTCTGATTGAGGCATTCCTGTACATAAATTACCCTACAAAAGTTCTTCGAAGTAAGAATCATTCCCTCAAAATAATGCCCAGGTATTAACGCGTCAAAGTGTTGAAATATTATGGACTTACTCGTATTAGGCAGAGAAATCTTAAAAACCAGAGGAACATACAATTGTAAAAAGTAGTAATCAAGATCATATTTATTGTTTTGTATTATAAACAGGTTTACATGTTCAATCACAGCCTGGGTACACCCACTGTTGAGGTCCAACTCGATTGCCCCACTCATGGTTGGGTGACTTACCCGAGTCTAATTCGATAATGTTAATGCCGAACGGCATTATCCTTTACCCGATTGAACTTGACTAAATAGCAAGGTGCTTTATGTATTCTGTGATGGATTCTCGACAATTCGGGAAGGAATAAATCAGTAATTGGAATATTCAAAAAGCCACTTGTCCTCAAATTGAGGCCATATTTGTAAGTTCGCTATTAAGGGTTCACAACCGACATAGAGGTATTTGTTGTGTAATAATTTACCGCTGGGACGTCTTTCATCCCGAGTCCCGAGATTGCCCAGCAATCGAGGGGTTTTGACGAGGGATGAAAGACGTCCCAGCGGTAAATTATTACACAACAAATGCCGATACGAAGGTTTTGAATCCAATTCTAACCAGGAGATATATTTGAATGTAGAAATAATCAACAAATGCGCAAAACTGATTCTCTCTGAGCGCGGGTGGTACATTTTACCCCCGCCGCAAATACAAGCAGTGTTGCCGGGCTTGCCATAAAAATATATCGTGCAAGACAACTTATTCTTTCAGTGCAGAGAAATAAAATATTTTATTGATTTTTTATACATATTTCTTGCCCAAGATTAACCACGGAAATATGAGAACTAATGAGCTGGAGGTGGTGTTCCCCAGGGTGTATAGAAGTTGAGCTACATGTCACGTGCTTGCCATGGATACGGTACCGGGACAGTGACATTTCCAACACGAACAGGCTCGTGTTTGTCTGCATTTGTGGGCGAAGGGCTAAGAAGAACGAAGTTATATTATATATTTTTCCCCCATACAGACTACCGGGCAGTTTAGGGCTGAAAATGGAATGGTTCAGATATCGAGTGCCTTTGCACTCATTCAGTGATGAGCTGTTTCACGAGGCAGTATTTTTATTCTTGCAAAACCCGTTGCTATGTGAAAGTTTACCCTATTTACAACATGTATTTGCACACGACACGCATAACACAGAAGGTTAGAATTGTAAACAATCACTTTGCCTCAAAAATAGATTTAGCAAATTTGAGGACGAAAGCAACCGAGACACAGAATCGTTTGGAGATACGGCAACGGGTCATCGGATACCTAAATCAGGAGTTAATTTTGAAATTTCACATCCAGTAGAAGCTCAATATAAGTAGGCGTTTTATACGTGTGTATACGATGAATTCAAC
>JAVTVY010030521.1:0-133718 GCA_036873755.1 Hanleya hanleyi | reverse complement strand
GTCCGCGGGTTAAATCATTCAGTCCGAGGATTGAATCAATCACTTCGGAGGTTAAATATTCAAGCCCGAGGGCTACATCGCTTTGTACGAGAGCTAAATGTATATAACCCGAGGTTTAGGAAATGTATTACAATTGGTCAATTTAGCCCTAAGTGAATCGATTTAGACCTAGGGTTAAGTGCATTTAGTCCGCGGGCTAAATCATCTAGTCCGCGGGTTAAATCATCTAGTCCGCGGGTTAAAGCATTCAGTCCAGGACTGGATCAAATCAACCCGAGGGCTAAATCATTTAGTCCGAGAACTAAATGAATATAATCCGGGGTTTAGAAAATGTATTACAATTGGTCGATTTAGCCCTAGGATTAAATCGAATTAACCCGAGGGCTATTTGTGAAATTTTGTCCACTAGCGCCAACCATACACGCCGGCGTTTTATGGACTGATCCTTATGTCGGACAGAGATAAATTTTACCATCATCCCTCTTGTACGTGACGAGTCGTAAAATCCTTGTCGATGGGCTATGTCGATATCATTTGAATGGATATTCATATTCAGCCTCTCATTCAGAATTTTCAAGGCCTTTTCTGTACACTCCTCGATTATTTCAGCTTTATTATCTCCTTCGATGCCATAGATTCTGATAGTTTCCTTTCTGGAATACTGTTCTTGATCATTGCATTTCATTTTAATGTCATTCATCTCCTTGTGTAGCCTCCTTATTTCGTCACTCTCTTCCTCTTTCATTCTGCTCAATTCAGCCATATCCCTTTTCAGCACATCGTTTTCTGTTTCCAAATCATACACTCTACCTTCGAGTTTTTCTATTTGGTCTGTGAGTTTTGTCACAACAGCTTCGTTTGCCTTAGATAGTTCTGTTTGTAACACTTCTTTTGTAACCATGTTACTCAATAAGGCCATAATTTGATTTAACTGACCTTGAATAGTGCTGTTTGGGTCTACGGGCTCGCTCGATTTTTGAACATTTTTGTCACTGTGTGTTCTCGGGTATAGCCGGGCGACTTACTGGTGGATGAAGATTTTGTATGAAGTTTTTGGCTTTTAGGATCCATACCTGCTCCCTCAAAAGTACTATCCGCAGATATATCCTTCCTTTTTTCTGTCTTCCCTGTCTGTATTTTCTTGGACATTTGAGCTCACTTCGAGGGTATATCCTTCCCTGTTATAGGTGTTGGCTGGTCACTCGCAGTAAGTATAGCTACCGACACTGTTTGTTCCCGGCCAGCATAGGTGTGTTCGGGGCGGAGTGAAAAAAGCGTGCAGTTCACCTCCCGTGAAAGGACCTGGGTCACTGAGTAGAACTCTACATTACCGGTCTCTCTTCAGCGTAGCGAATAATTATCGCAAATATATGAAAAGATTGTCTCTCATATATGAAGAGCGTTTTAGATAACGAATAAAACCAAAATATCTTGACTTGCTGGACCAGTAATGTTCGTAAATCTATAAGTTAGATCGGAACAGGTTCTCAGTGCCTCCGACCACCGCCGCCATGTTAGTCAATCATCTGCACAAACGAAAACCTACCTTGTGTGCGACGATAATAAAGCCGATTTTTTATTCCATCCAAACTTGCCAAATTTTTTTCTTGTATATTTTTCTTGTATACTGATATATCAATCTAAAAAAAATTACGATCTTCAGTTGTTTACATATGGAGTTATTATGATTGATCAAAATGTTCCTCATGACCTATTTTGATATTTTTGAGGCATTTGTAAGGAAGATTTTCAGTTGTAGCAAAAATATGACACCTCAAACCAAAACAATTCCTGGTTCTTTCACTTAGTTTTTTGAGGCTGACAATTCAGCATATATACATCATGAAAAATATAATTTGGCAAATGGATCGAAAAATAAATCAGCTTTGTTACTGTCACACACAAGGAAGTTTATTTTATGTAAACATCATATATCCTTTGATAAATGAATCAACAGACTAGGTAATTCTCCATTTATATGAAGTTTTTCAAACAGTATAAGTAGTTACGTTTTTTTACGTTCAGCACCAGTTGTACGGCCATGCCACGAACCCGCACACAAAGACGGTGACGATTGCCAAGGATCACCTGGTGGAACATATTGGACAGCATATGGCGGACTTCTGTGGAGATGCACCAGTCTTAGCGCTGGAGGGCCATGGACACCGTATGTAGTTCGCGAGAAATATTTGGCATACAGAGAAAGAAAAAAAGGCCTGGTACGCACGACCAAGTTATCCTTGACAAGTGAGATCAAATTAATGGAAGTCTGTAGTGGCCATTAACTTTCTTACAAGTTTGTATTGTAGACAATGACCGTATCAGAGCAAGATATAACGAATGGCCGTAACAGTCTTCCAAAACTTTGGGCTCTCGTGGTCAAGGAAAACTGAATAGTGTGTACCATGCCTAAGATTGGAACAAGTAGTTATCATGTGAATGTTCTAATGAAAGCCACGATAAATTATTTTCGTTAGGACGTTCGACTCAAAACTGTGGGCAATTATTATTCGTTATTTATCGTGGGTATGTTCTAATCAAAATCATGGGAAATGATTCATCGTACTTCAAGCTAAAGCCAAATGAAGGTAACCATCTATAAATACTGCGCACAAATTTATTTTAATTTGTTCCCTTTTTTCTACCTATAGTATAATTAGGCTTATTATTGATCAACAATTACCGTCTGTCTCACATTTCGAGGGTAGCGGATTCTCGGCAATATATAATGACGATTTTTTTCTCAGAGCGTTGGAATTCCTCACAGTGTCTTTATATAATTTGTACATTTTATTATACTGAAATTGCATGGAAATCTATTCAGAATCAAAGAAAATCTCCAATACCTTACCTTGTACGTTATTTTCCAAGATCAGCGAGTTTGGGCTTGCAATGTTGTAACATCGGGACTGACCTCTATGACGTCATAAGAAATATTTCTTACTGTGAGGGCGAATTTTGTTTTTTGCGAATTTGACCCTTGCTTGGTTAGATTTTCATGAAATTTAAAGACAGAAATGCACAAATTATAGAGATAGTGTGTTGATTTTCACCACTCTGAGAAAGATAAGTCTTGATATATTGTCGAAAACTGTGACGCTCGAAATGTGACAGAGACAGTAGCTATAGTTCCGTCTACCCATGTCAATAATTGCGTCATATTTGTATACTTTCAGATATCGGTTGAGTCGGCAACGTTGTTATCCAATATATAAAATTCGATACCGGTAACAGATTAAACAATTAAAGTGACATAATATTGTTGTTGTTATTTCGAAATCTTCAACGCCTTTTGACAATTACAAGCGTCAGATCCGTCATTCATAATTCAGCCGTCGCCCATTAGAGAATATCCGCGTCCATAATCCAAAGACCTATTCCATATTCCATATAACAGTATTAGCACCAAATTCAAAAAGACAATCATAGTATACATAAACATAGGCTTGTTTCCTGCAAGAGAGAAGCGGTCAACAGTTTTCCGTGATGTCGGCAAGACATCATGATGTTTCAAAAATATCAAATCCAAAAATATATATCCAAAAATATCATGTCATATCGCTGATCAGTATTCTCAATCCATAATATTCGTTGCAAAGTCGTCATCCAAAGAATGATGTATCTCAGTCACGCTTTGATTGTGACTGCTCATATGAGTACCATGAGGGTCTTGAAGTACATGGGTTCATACGGCTCCTAGCCCCGGGTTAAGCGGAATTAGACACAAGTTACGAAACGTAACGCCATAGATCTTGCACGCTACGCTCGTATTTTGCTATCAGCATGCGATATGTATCGCCAAATTTGAGAAACTTTGAGTGGAGGCGCTTGGTGGTGTAGCCCTGTTTTATAAGTTTCTGCAACAATGTTTTGTGACGTTGATTAAAATCGTCACATTTAACGCAGGATCTAGCAAATGCTACTAGGCGTCATATGTATACGCCATATGCAGGTCCCACTGGAATATTACTGTCCAGAAAAGGATAGTTTACGATGTCGAAATTGTAATCATCTCTTTTGTCATACAGTCGACGAGAGAGAAGGCCCGCTTCATTTTTATAGAGATAGAGGTCTAAATACGATGTGCCTGTAGGGTTGTCTGTAGTTTCCTTCAAATCCAGTGAAGGTGGATATATATCCTTCACTGCGTCATTTCTATAGCGATTATCCACAGCGGGAAGATCGTCTATATAGCGTTTGGTGAATGAGAGGAACGGGCTTTGAATGGATCGGATTTTGAAAGCGCCTGCATATAGTCATATTCATAAGAGAACAGATATAGGTCAGCCAATAGAGTGCACAATTAGTACCCATTGGAATACCTATATGCTGTTGATATATTGTGTTGCCAAATTTCACATAGATATTTTTAATGAGAAATTCAAGCAACTCTATAAACAAAGAAACATCCCATGAATGATATTTCTTGTATGTAGTAGAGCTAAAGAATGCTTTATGGCTTCCGACATTAATATATCTACGATCAGTTTTCTTGAACACAGATACTATTAATGAACTTAGACAGTCAATAAGGTCCTGATGAGGGATTGTGGTATAGAGAGTCGAGAAATCCCATGTGGATACATGTCTATACGGTATGTGACCTTCTTCCGTAAGACATTTTGACTTTTTCAATATCCACATGCATTCAACGCCAGAGTTTTTAGAAACAGTGGCGCAATACCTTTCCCAAAATGCTTTTACCTCCTGAAGGACCCTCGTCAACAGGGTTGAAAGAAGCTTGGTGGTGCAGCTTCACGTGTGAACATAAAACAATATACGGTAAAATTTTTATTTAACTGCCAGCTTGTGAGTCAGTGATACGACCGACTCCGTACAATTGAGCAGCATATGTCAAACAGATAATTACATCTTGCCAATGTGAATTAAGGAGGGTCAGAATGGACTATGACCGCCATAGGGCTGTCAGACCTGACGACTAAAAATATTAACGTTTATGCACTGCAGGTTCGTAATATCCCCCTGACCATGTGGATTCTGACATCCATCTGCTTATGCTTGACAATACTGGAGATTAGTAAGTCACGACATACTGGAATAAGTCACGACATTTAGTAGAAACCCATCGTTCATAAAGGATTCTCGTGTCCATACTCGAAACATTTTGATTCCCAAAAGAGAGAATCAATAGATTTTAACTGCCCGTACTGACACAGAGAAACAATACATCTTATACGTTGTATGGCGTGTACAAAACATTTCACCAAAGGCAGGGGAAATGGATTTTGATTGTACGCATGTATACAAAAGGCAAAGGCTCAAATAATCGCACACTCCAGGGTACGTCTTGTATATAACTGGATGTCTCTGGGTCGACGGTGTTAGGATATCAAGGTCTGTGGGATCCACAGGCCCTCAAAACAAGAGTTTTGAGGGGGGAGGGGTGTGGGCGGGGTAATAGTGTGAAGTGTCGAAATATGGGGTCTCAGCCCCATGCTTTACATAAAAATACACCATGGGGTTATGCGAGAGAGAGAGAGAGAATTAAGGTTTAACGTCGCGTTCAGCAATATTTCAGCTATATAGCGACGATCAAACAAAATTCTAAGTATTCAAGTCACTAACTCAGTAAACTAATGCGTTGAAACAGGTACAGACATTAAAATTTGTATAAAAAAACGATCTCTCTCAAATAATCTAAAATACAATCTTCTTTTACCCGGCTAAAAAGATCTTCCAGCGTAGATGCTCGATAAAAAATATCTCTTACAATCTTAAAATCTATGCACTCTATGAGAATATGTTTCGCCGTGAGATCTTCATGGCATGGAATACACCTTGGGACCGGCTCTTTTTTTAGTATATATTCCTGAGTTAATCATGTATGGCCCATCCTACATCGTCTAATCATGGCCTGCTCGAAACGTTTCTGGCTGTTCAGATGAGTATAACCAATTAGTTTTTTTGAACTCGTGAAGTTTTTTATTATCCATAGGATTCCCACAAAGATTGAAACAGCATTCTTACATAAGCGCAGATAGATGGTCTGAAATCGCTGTATGGGATTCCAACAGGATCAACGTCATCATCCAGAGCCGCCTTAGCCATTTTATCAGCTTCAGTATTGCCATTGATGTCAACGTGACTAGGCACCCAACAAAACACAATATCTATCTGTTGATCAAATCTAATGTCATATAATTATAGAATTTTCAAGATGGTGGGATGAGATGAATTTCCACTTTTAATCACTTGAAGGCACGACAGTGAATTTGAGAATATGACATTTTTGCCTTCTAGTGGACCCAATACCTTTTAAAGCTGATAATATAGCTTTTGCCTCTGCAGTGAATATGGAACTTTTACCTGGTAGACGATAGGTTTTAGTTTTGTAACTAAAGATAGTAGCACATGCTACTCTCTCACCATCTTTTGAACCATCTGTATAAATAGCCTGATGTGGTCTGTATTTCTCTCTCAGTAAACTAAATTCTTGTGTATACACGAGCTGGCTCGTGTCTGCTTTTTAGCCCACCATCACCAGATGGTGGGCTGTTCAAATCGCTTTTTGTCCGTGGTCCGTCGTCCGTCAGTCAGTCCGTCAGTCCGTCCGTCCGTCCGTAAACAATTCTTGTTATCGCGATTTCTCAGGAACTACCTCATCGATCTTTCTCAAATTTGGTACACAGGTTCCCCTTGGGGTCTAGTTGTGCAAGAAACCTTTTTTGGTCCGATTCGAAAATCCAATATGGCCACCAGGCAGCCATCTTGGATTTCCCCATGAAATCTTGTTATCGTGATTTCTCAGGAACTACTGCATGGATCTTTCTCAAATATGGTACACAGGTTCCCCTTGGGGTCTAGTTGTGCAAGAAACCTTTTTTGGTCCAATTCGAAAATCCAAAATGGTCACCAGCCAGCCATCTTGGATTTCCCCATGAAACCTTGTTATCGTGATTTCTCAGGAACTACTGCATGGATCTTTGTCAAATTTGGTACACAGGTTCCCCTTGGGATCTCGTTGTGCAAGAAACCTTCTTTGGTCCGATTCCGAAATCCAATATGGCCACCAGGCAGCCATCTTGGATTTCCCCATGAAACCTTGTTATCGCGATTTCTCAGGAACTACTGCATGGATCTTTCTCAAATTTGGTACACAGGTTCCCCTTGGAGTCTAGTTGTGCAAGAAATCTTTTTTGGTCTGATTCCGAAATCCAATATGTCCACCAGTCAGCCATTTTGGATTTCCCCATGAAACCTTGTTATCGCGATTTCTCAGGAACTACTGCATGGATCTTTCTCAAATTTGTTACGCAGGTTTCCCTTGGGGTCTAGTTGTGCAAGAAACCTTTTTTGGCCCGATTCAAAAATCCAATATGGCCACCAGGCAGCCATCTTGGATTTCCCCATGAAACCTTATCACGATTTCTCAGGAACTACTGCATGGATCTTTCTCAAATTTGGTACACAGGTTCCCCTTGGGGTCTAGTTGTGCAAGAAACCTTTTTTGGTCCGATTCCGAAATCCAATATGGCCACCAGGCAGCCATCTTGGATTCCCCCATGAAACCTTGTTATCGCGATTTCTCAGGAACTACTTCATGGATCTTTGTCAAATGTGGTACACAGGTTCCCCTTGGGGTCTAGTTGTGCAAGAAACCTTTTTGGTCTGATTCCGAAATCCAATATGGCCACCAGGCAGCCATCTTCGATTTCCCATAAAACCTTGTTATCGCGATTTCTCAGGAACAACTGCATGGATCTTTCTCAAATTTGGTACACAGGTTCCCCCTTATGGTCTAGTTGTGCAAGGTACCTTTTTCGGTCCGATTCGAAACTCCAAAATGCCACAAGGCGGCCATCTTGAATTTCCCCTTGAAACATTGTTACCGTAAATTCTTGGGAAATATTTCATGGATCTTTCTGAAATTTGGTACACAGGTCCCACATGGGGCCTAGTAGTGCAAGATACCTTTTTTGGTCCGATTCGAAAATCCAAGTTACGCTCCAAATTAATTTGGTATTCTCGAGATGTGACGTTGCATCGCAAGAGTCCGCGGATCAAACGGTGGGGCATATTCTATATATTGACTATAGAGAATATCGGTACCTTCACCTTCCATATCAAGGAGTTCAAATAATTCGGAATTAAAATGTATTTCTTCAAATTTTAAATCAGCTTTCTTTAGTCCATGCAGTAGCAAGTGAACTGCTCCACCCTTTCGTCTGCCGGCGGGTCGGCTACATGAAGGGATGTCACTCTTGTGACTCAACGTCACAACTCGACAACTGTAGACTACTGCATGTTTCGATCCTAGGGAGATAATCAGGATCCAGGCACTTTTGAAGTTTCAACATTACTGCGCGGACCGGATCCCTTCAGTATTAAGCATTGTACCATCTTACTATTTTCGAGCATGGTATCTTAAAAGAGATATCTCAAAATAGCCCAATAAACAGAACAGAATTAGCATTCGTTCCTAATTATAAAATCTTAAGTATGTTTCATAGCTCATGCCAAAGTGTCAAAGAGATTGGTCTTCGCTTCCAGTACCCAATGATGACACGTGCAAAAAAATAAATAAAAAAATACTACAAAACAAAGGCGAAGGATCCTCCGTACATGTACATTCACTTTCAGACTAACTTTGCTCATTTCTCTTGTATTATAACAACCGACATAAGTAAAGTTTCTAGAAATCTTGAAACTCCTGAAACTTAGATTATATCTTGGTGTTTTTCAGTGGCATTTTTCGATCTTTTTCACTCAGATTCGAAATTCTGTAAACAAAATTACAAATCAATCGTCTGTTCTTAATAACAATGGACAAAAAGATCCTCTAGTCATTAGCTTACAATTATCGGACAATGGTGGGCGCCAAGATCCTTCAGGATCTCTCGTTTATATTTCGTCAGTGAAATGTCTACGTCTGGTTTGGCTAACTGCCATGGTGAAGTTGACAAGAGCTCATTAGGTAAAATTTGACAAACTTTAATACCAGCTGCTGCAATGTGTGGTTTCTTTAAACAGAAATCCGCGTACTGAGGGTTGAAACCACAGTAATATGTAGGATTTGAGTGATTTGATCGCAATTTTGTGATATATTACAGCGATAGTTTAATTCTTCGAAATTCTAAAGGAAATTCATCTTCAGGTGATGTTCTGAACGCACCGAGGCAAAGTCTTAGTCCTTGATGGAGAATAGGATCTAGCTTTGCTAAGTTTGACTTGCTTGCACCATTGTAAACAATAGAACCATATTCAAGTTTGGAACGAACAAGTGATCGATATAAATGGAGAAGAGTTTTCTGATCTCCTCCCCACTTATAGCTGGCAACTACCTTCAGCAAATCTAGAGCTTTCTTGCAATTGGCTTTCAAGCAATTTATATGCGATTTGAATGTTAGTCCTTGGTCAAACAATATGCCTAGGAATTTGACCTCTTTGATTTCAGTTCCACCTAATGTAAGTACTGGATCTTTGTGCTGGAAATATTTTCTGCAAAAGTGTATACAATTTGTCTTAGCTCTGGAGAATTGGAAGCCATTTCCTAGACACCATTTCTGATTTCTATTTAGACAAAGTTTTAATGTTCTCTCAATATTGTGTATACTTTTCCCACTACACAATATGTTGAAATCGTCTACAAAAAGTGAACCATCAATTGATTTATTCAGAAGTGCAGCCTTGATCTTTTACACCCTGGGACATCCTGGTCCTGATCAAAATGATCAGACATAGTTGGTCCTGATCAAAATGATCAGACACAGTTGTACCCAAACGAATTTGGAATTGTCGATCATTCAAAAAGTTGGAAATAAAAACGGATAAACGGCCTTTTAATCCCATATTTTGAAGATCTTTCAGAATCCCGTATTTCCATGTAGTATCATAGGCTTTTTGTAAATAAAAAAAATATCCATGAAGTTATGTATAGAGACCCCAAAAAGACTCTTGTTTTTAGGGCCTGTGATGGGATGATAGAACTTTTTTCACTCAGAATACGCCGTACCCTGTCCCCACGACCATTACATGATCTTACATGTTATCCCTTACATGGTATCTGTATACGGTGAAAGTCTACTGGTGGCCCTTGACCTCCAGCTTCACCAAATATTTCCTACTTAAACGAGTTACTCACATCCCACGCTCACATTTTTTATTTGGTATATCCGAAAAGTGGTTATGTCGTCACTCCTCTTCGATTATTTATATAATATAAATACATCAGGTTGTGGGATTATATGACTTCTTGGCAGATTGTGTTTATACCATCATTGCATTGTTTTGAATAACTCTTTCAGAGGCAGTTGCTATGGAAGACTGCTTTGGTATAAATGTGGGAACTCTACCTACAAACACGAGCTTGTTAGAATTTATCAGAATTGTGTCTTCCAAGAGAGAAGCGATCAACAATTTTCCATGATGCGAAAACGCCATCAAGTCGCTGCTGTACACAAATTCCTATCACTGACAAGTTAGTGTGTTTATTCGGTTATGATAATAGCTTCCAAACGACCCTCAGGCATATAGTCTCGGGCTCACTGGAATAATATGCACGACCTATACTGGTCCATATTATCAAGAACGAAGGAGACAATCGACTTTCTAGCATAATTTCCACACGAGAGTTTGTCTTGTTCATAAGGATACAGGTATTTAGACTTATGATAGATGTTTTCCCCTTCACATCCAGTAAAGGTGGGTATATTTTCCATGCGGCGTCACCAAAATTACAAGCGTCTAGTCCGTCATTCATAATCCAACCGTCGTCCATTAGAGAATATCCGCGTCCATAATCCAAAGACCTATTCCATTTTCCACATAACAGTATTAGCACCAAATTCAAAAAGACAATCATAGTATACATAAACATAGGCTTGTTTCCTGCAAGAGAGAAGCGGTCAACAGTTTTCAATGATGCCGGCAAGACATCATGATGTTCCAAAAATATCAAATCCGTATCGCTGATCAGTATTCTTAATCCATAATATTCGTTGTAAAGTCGTCATCTAAAGAATGATGTATCTCAGTCACGCTTTGATTGTGACTGTTCATATGAGTACCATTAGGATCTTGAAGTACATGGGTTCATACGGCCCCTAGCCCCGGGTTAAGCGGAATTAGACACAAGTTACGAAACGTAGCGCCATAGATCTTGCACGCTACGTTCGTATTTTGCTATCAGCATGCGATATGTATCGCCAAATTTGAGAAACTTTGAGTGGAGGCGCTTGGTGGAATAGCCCTGTTTTATAAGTTTCTGCAACAATGTTTTGTGACTTTGATTAAAATCATCACATTTAACACAGGATCTAGCAAATGCTACTAAGCGAGATATGTATACGCCATATGCAGGTCCCACTGGAATATTACTATCCAGAAAGGGATAGTTTACGATGTCGAAATTGTAATCATCTCTTTTGTCATAAAGTCGACGAGAGAGAATGCCCGCTTCATTTTTATAGAGATAGAGATCTAAATAAGATGTGCCTGTAGGGCTATCTGTAGTTTCCTTCAAATCCAGTGAAGGTGGATATATATCCTTCACTGCGTCATTTCTATAGCGATTATCCACAGCGAGAAGATCGTCTATATAGCGTTTGGTGAATGAGAAGGAACGGGCTATGAATGGATCGGTTTTTGAAAGCGCCTGCATATAGTCATATTCACAAGAGAACAGATACAGGTCGGCCAACAGGGGTGCACAATTAGTGCCCATTGGAATACCTATATCCTGCTGATATATTGTGTTGCCAAATTTCACATAGATATTTTTAATGAGAAATTCAAGCAACTCTATAAACAAAGAAACATCCCATGAATGATATCTCTTGTATGTAGTCGAGCTAAAGAATGCTTTATGGCTTCCGACATTAATATATCTACGATCAGTTTTCTTGAACACAGATACTATTAATGAACTTAGACGGTCAATAAGGTCCTGATGAGGGATTGTAGTATAGAGAGTC
Organism: Hanleya hanleyi; assembly: GCA_036873755.1. Lineage (NCBI taxonomy): Eukaryota > Metazoa > Mollusca > Polyplacophora > Lepidopleurida > Hanleyidae > Hanleya > Hanleya hanleyi. Next base: position 121,785 of record JAVTVY010030521.1, on the reverse strand, counting down.
GAGAAATCCCATGTGGATACATGTCTGTACGGTATGTGACCTTTAGCATCAAGCTCTTCCGTAAGACATTTTGAGTTTTTCAATATCCACATACATTCAACGCCAGAGTTCTTAGAAATAGTGGCGCAATACCTTTCCCAAAATGCTTTCACTCCTGAAGGGCCCTCGTCAATAGGGTTGAAAGAAGCTTGGTGGTGCAGCTTCTAGAACCAGCTATGAATCTAGCTTTGTATGGTGATTTATGCATTTTAAGAGTCCAGTATATTTTTGGTATGTCGTTATGATTGGTTGGAAGACGAATACCTCTTTCGCTGAGAAACTTTTTGTGATTGTTAAATAAATCTTCCAGAGTTTGGGAGTAAGTAGACGTATTTGATGAAGATATGTCTACACTCAATTCTTTAACCAGCACCTGGTAATAGTAATATTTACATATGAATATTATATTATTCGGAGCTTTGTCTGCTGGGACTATGACGAATTTACTCTGGAGATTTGTTAGAACTTCTTGCGAATTGAGGTTTCTCAGTACTTGTTTTGCTTGGGGAAGAGTACTTCTGTCAATATGGCGGATTGTTTCAACGACCTTGCTCTTGGTGAGGTCCAGCCAATCAGCGAGTACTGTAGGTTCAACTTTTTCTCGCTTAGACCAATCAATAACGTACTGTTCCAATGCAGACAGGACTATCTTCTGGTCGGCCTTCAGATTTATTCTTCTTGGCTCTCTATATTTAGGTCCTTTCATCAGGAGTAATTTCAGATCCTTATCACTCACCACATCAAGGTCACCAGTCACAATATGTTTGCATTGTGTATAGATAAAGTTCGACGATTCACAATCACAACTATAGCCTCCTGACGTGTATAAGTTCCAGTCAAACTCCTGGACAGCATTGGAGTAATTGAATATTTTGGTGGCTATAGATTTAGTGTACTTATATGAAATGCAAGGAGGTTCTGTGAACTTAAAATAGTTTGGTACAGCGTTGCGTACCTCTGGATCATTCAGGATTCGAGGTAAATTAATGATGTCCAGTCCTTTATCTAAGTAGTTGAGTTTCAAGAAAAGCCGATCTTGAGAGGTTTCGATTATGTTCACTGGACGATACAACCGAAAATACGCTATATCTTGACATACTTTAATGATTTTTGATGGTATTATATTTCCTGAAGACGCAGATTGTTGTATATCTCTGGCTATTTGATCTAAAGCTCTCAAAGGTCTCAGAGGTAACGCATACAGAACTGTACGTAAGCTATGTATACTATTGGGTGTGTTAGTTAAACCCACTAAGTAATTTAAAGTGATATGATCGTGAATCATCGAACTATTAAACTTTCGCCAACCATGGCTGCGATGTCTCCGTTGATGGGGTTTAAATAGTTGGGTAATGTTGGATATATTTGAACGGCGGTTTGTAGCATTGCCGAACCCACTGACATTATCATTTAAACCAAACGGAAACACTGACCCAAGTTCTAGCATCCAGAATAATTCCCGCTCTCGGATTTTTCCGAGACAGTGAGTAGGCCGTCAATGTAATAGTGTGACTTATCTGCTAACCATGCCTTCTTTAGATAACAGATATCTATTGGAATACCTACAGAGTGTTGGTACATATTTCACACACATAACATACTGAAAAATGACGGAATATTATGGCACTTTTAAGATTAAGGAACCTTGTACGGTAATGGCGATTGTCTTCGAAAAGTCACAGTTAGATTTTCCAGTTCAGCTTTCTTATTTGGTTAAATCCTTGGTCATGGGTAGAAACATCTGTGTAATATCAGTGTGTTAAACTGACATACACTCCCAGTTACTCTGACTATAGATAGTAACAGGTAGTGCATTATGACAAGGCGAGTATTGACAGACCCATATATTTAATTCCTACGGTGGCAGTTTCACGTTTTGTCCTTCCAATATGAAGCTGATTGTGTTGGCATGTCTGGTTGTAGGCGTTATCAAGGTAAGACATCTCAAGGTTGGACTCAGTTATACATTTGATTAGACACAATACTGTGTTGTTTTCTATTCGTCTATTAAATGCCTAAACTCAGAGCATCATATTCAACTATATATTAGCAGAAGTCTATCAAACTAGTTTGATGGACTTCTGATATTAGCAATACAACAAGGCTGTAAACAGGGCATGAATTTGACACGAAGAAATAAACAAGTGAGAAATTTATTAAAGAAAAAAGCTAGTCCAATTCCGAATTACAAGCGTCTGGTCCGTCATTCATACTTCAGCCGTCGTCCATTAGAGAATATCCGCGTCCATAATCCAAAGATCTATTCCATATTCCATATAACAGTATTAGCACCAAATTCAAAAAGACAATCATAGTATACATAAACATAGGCTTGTTTCCTGCAAGAGAGAAGCGGTCAACAGTTTTCAATGATGCCGGCAAGACATCACGATGTTCCAAAAATATCAAATTCGTATCGCTGATCAGTATTCTTAATCCATAATATTCGTTGTAAAGTCGTCATCTAAAGAATGATGTATCTCAGTCACGCTTTGATTGCGACTGTCCATATGAGTACCATGAGGATCTTGAAGTACATGGGTTCATACGGCCCCTAGCCCCGGGTTAAGCGGAATTAGACACAAGTTGCGAAACGTAACGCCATAGATCCTGCACGTTACGCTCGTATTTTTGCTATCAGCATGCGATATGTATCGCCAAATTTGAGAAACTTTGAGTGGAGGCGCTTGGTGGTGTAGCCCTCGCACAGATTTACCTAAAATATATGGGATGAATAATTCAACATCATACAGTGTCAGATCCACAACAAGTTTTAGAAACTGTATACAATATATACCAAGCTTCAATCTATTTCATGACGAACTAAAGTTATCTGAACTAAAGTTAGCAAAAGATTGTATCCACTTGGGATTCTCGACTACACAATTTACTCTCGCTCCGCTCATTGGATTATCAGCTCTGGGAGGTTAAACGGGAGTCAACTTAATTCGAACATTTAATAAGTTTTCATTATAGCAACTAGTTTACAACAGATAAATGAAATTTTAACCGTGTTGTCATACACATACCTTGTTTACATTCTCTTGTTTGTTCTCTATGGTATTGTAATGCATGATGTTCCCATTATTTCTCCATACAATCATTCAAAAAGACATATATTAATCAACTTTTATCGTTTTCTTGAAAGGCTCAAGAGGGTTTGGGCGGCGGTGATGGGCTGGGGCATCTACTGGGACACACCAAAGTTGTGGAACACACGCCTAACCTGATCAACCCGACATTTATGCTCGACCCACACATGGTCAGTACGGAAGAAGATATCCATTAGGGAACACTCGTTCATTGTACAAGCTCGTCTGTCAATGGCAAAATAGTATATTCTTGCAAATAATTCTGAAATTTGTCAATATCGTGGAAACAATATCATTGTGATATTCCAGGGACTGAAACTTAGCAGCGGTAAGATAGTCCTGTATATAAGTAATAGAAATCTTTAGAAATATCATGTTAATGCGCTTTGTCAGAATGTTGAAAAAAGGTAGCAAACGTATATTGATGCATATATATTCAAAACTATTGATTGATATATGAGTTTCAATACGGATAAATATTAGCTCTGAAAATATATTAAAATCGTTTTAGAATGCACCAGTTGAGGAATATATATTCAGTCCTACAGATAAACGACCGTCATTTTAACTCTTGAAATATAATCTCGTTATAGAATGCACTGGTTATGAGGACACATAGTGGTTGTTACATTGAACATGTTCCCTTGGGGACACTGGATCACCCGGATGAAGCTCAGCTGAAGCAGATAGAGGTATGCTTTGTTATAAATATGTAGTTAGCTCGAGTTTTCTCTAGCTCTTCACTGAGACGGACGATTTTTGATAGATATGACGTTGATATATACGGGTTCCTGTTGCTTCAATGTATTTTGCTGAGAAGCAACAGGAACTTGATAATATCACTTGTCTGTATTGCACCATGTAAGCGTCCTGTCTGTGTCTTGTGTGCTGTCCTCAGTGTTTTATATGGTGGATGGAGGGTGTCTGGTTCCATGCTGCTTCAAAGATATCTTCTTTGAAGTAGCAGGAACGCAACTTGGCTGGGTGGTGCTTAGTTCGTTCGTCGCGATATAGCTGAAATATTGTTGAAAGCGACGTTAAATTTTATTCACTCACTCACTCACTTACTCACTCACTCACTCGAACATCGTCCGTCGTTGTGGAGTGCAGAACCGTAGAAAGGACAGCTAATATTTGTTTGATTTCCCATGAGATAATATCCTCCGAGATAGTATCTAGGGGGAAATTCGCCATTGGTCAAGTCTCTTGGGGTAAATTATCCCCCCCCTCTCCCCACGGTTCCATAGTGGAGAGAGTTAGAGGAAGAAATTAGTTAGCAATAGTAATATATTTTTTACGTTTATCATCAACGTAAATATATCATCAAAAGAACTCGATTTTCATCCGTACTGTCGACAATGGCACTTGAAAATGTAGAAATAGTCCAAAGTGTCCGAAATATTTGTATATACCGTACGTCCTTGGTTGCTGCTGGAATTCTCAGCCCCATCGTGAATAACTACCTTTTCTATGAACACTCATTAATATACATGCACTTTGTTACATTACAGACAGAGCTGCTGAACAGCGTTAAGACAGCTGCGACGTTCTTGGAGATCATTGCTCATCAAGCCTTGACACATTTCACAGCTCAGATAAGGACCGTATGTGGCGACGTTCATCTGTATCACTGGAAATGAAGGACTTTTGGCATTCAACAACCGAAGAATGTATTTTTCAACAGGCTTACTTAAAGTAGCAGACTATTGTATATAAAGGCATCCAAACAAACAGTAATTATATTTCTTGTTTATTTCGTGACGTAAAATGAAGCGACCAAACTGGCGCGTGAAGGCACGATAATATATATCAGGAAACACTAAGTATTGGCACATCTACGTTCTTGTAAGTGGCTACTGCTGTAAAACAAACGATGTTTTTATTGTAAAAGCAGAGTTTGCTGTTATTTGGTGGTTCCCCATTTTCTCTGGGACATTAGGAGCGCATTTCTTCGTACCTCTCGAGTGACGAGTATCACAAGTTTGTTTCAAAGGCGGAGATATATACCTGCGGTGTCAGGTATACACGGATTGTTTAAAGCAAGTATGCGTCAATGTAAGGCTGAGTGACATATGTTAACAATACCTTCGTGAAGAGAATCGTTGTTGGTATAAATATAAAGCCCGGTATATTGAAAATATGACATTACGATTCTTGAAGAATTTGTTGTAGTTGGAATGGTCTGAATAGGCCCCGTGGTGCTTCCGGGGATTAACCTGCGATGTCGTTGTGCACACCGCAGGTCATGGTAAGAATAGGTCTCAGCTCCTCAGAGAGCTTGTCGTAAGAGGCAACTAACTGAGGCACCCGTGGGGTTCCCGGGTGTGAAAAGGAATAGGGCCCCACCCGTGTGGTTCCCGGGTGTGAAAAGAAATAGGACCCAACGTCGTGATATGACTGGAATATATAGTTGAAAGCGACGTTAAATCATATTCACTCACTCACTGGTTGGAATAGAGTTGCTTGTGGCGTAGATGTTCCAGTACAGCTGTCTACTTTTGTTGAATCCTTGGATATGAACATCTGTGTAATACGTACGTATTTGTGTGGACACTCCCGGCTACATTAACTAGATCATAACAGATATTGCTTGATAACAAGGAGAATTTTAACAGGCCAAATCATTCCAGCGTTTACAGCGGCATTTTTAATTATCGTTCCTTCAACATGAAACTGATTGTGTTAGCGTGTCTGGTTGTAAGTGTTCTCAAGGTAAGGCAATTCAAAGTTACTAGTTGTGATCAGACATTTATCAGAAAATTATAGTTCACAGTGTAGTTTGCGATTCGCCAATCACATGTCTGAGTTCAGATCACCTATTCGCATGCATCAACAATCCCTTGAAACAAACCATGAATTTGACAAAGAAAAGTTGACAAGTGCCTTAACTATTTGTGACATTCATTACAGAAAAAACTAGTTCGATTCCGAACACTAATACCGATATACCCAAATTATATTGGGTGAATACTTGAACACCCTGTTTCATGATTCATAGCAGAGATCAGATCTGTTATCTGGGAATAAATATTGTGCTGCTATTTTGCAGAATAAAGATACAGTGAAAACAAACCAGAAAATGAAGTTCTCGACTAAACAATAATTCCCCGCCATAATGTCTGAGATTGTCAGCTCTGGAAGATTTTATACTCGCAGCAACTTGAATTTAGCGTTTACGAACAATATATTGTAGCGAATAGTTTACGACATCAAATTTTAACAGTGTGATCTTATACAGACTTTGCTTAAGATATCTGTTTCAGTTGTTCTGTATGTTATTCATCGTGTTCAGCACACAACTTTATAATTCCGTACGAATATTCAACAGAATATGTAACATTACCTTGATCGTTGTCTTGAAAGGTTCAAGCGGGTCCGGGCGGCGGCGATGGCCTGGGACATCTGGAGGGACATATGAAAGTTGTGGAGCACACGGCTAATCTGACCAACCCCACGTTTATGATCGAGCCACATTTGGTTAGTCAGACGAAAGCCTTTTTTATTCGGAGCTGTGTTGATAATTCTAATATCCGTTAGTCCACGGTCAACTTTTCCATGACAGGTGAGACCGAATGTATGGAAAACTTGCGACCATTCGACTTATGCTACTCTGGTACGATCATCGTGTATAATTTGACCCTGTAAGAAAGCTAATGGCCACTAAAATCTTCTATAAAGTTGGTCTCACTTGTCAAGGAAAATTTGTTCGTATGTCCTCGGCCTAAGGGAACACTCATTCTTTTGAAAATCCGTCTGCCAATGACAAACTAGTATTCTTGCAAAAGATGTTCTGGCATTGATCTATATTGTTGAAGCGGTGTATATTCCAGGTGTCAACTTCAACGACCGTGCCTATATTAAAGGTTATGGAATTATTTAGATATACGTAAATGCTAAAATATTTTAATTGTTGAAAAGAAATTATGGAGGTGACCAAATTATGACCCACGTATTGTCAATCAATCAATTTTTAATTTGGATGGCGTTTTCAATTTTATAAAATTATGCGCGCCAGGTCGTTGCATTGAGTTTGATGTATAACATAAATATTGATTTAAAATATCCAACTATACGGATTTGTAATGGATTAAAAAACATGTAGAAAAAACAAACTCCAAAGGCGTTATTTAATGTCATGGTGAGGTTAGAGACATAAAAGGAAGGGAGCATATGTACGGACCAACACACTTAATTTAATAGTAATAAAATCCTAACGACCCTATCTATAAAAAATATAAAATTGAATTAAAAAGGCTAATATAGCACAACAATTAAACTCATCATATAGATTTAGATTTGAAGATGTGGTGAATAAAAACGAGATTTGATGTAATATCTATACTCATCCTGGTGAACACCGGAATATCCTCAGACACCGATCCTCCGACACCAATGTCCAACCAGAACAAGCAAAGACATTATTTAAAACAGTGTATAGCAATAAAAACGAGATTTGATGTAATATCTATATTCATCCTGGTGAACACCGGAATATCCTCAGATACCGATCCTCCGACACCAATGTCCAACCAGAACAAGCAAAGACATTATTTAAAACAAAACTCTTTACCAGAGCAGAGATATTGGTATAATTTCTTAACCACAGGTAAGAAAATATATATTAAACTATTCTAGAATTTTATTATTCATCAACTTGTAATATGCATGTACTGTTAATTAACCAATATAACTATTATAAATAATTCCACAGGGTGGAAGGGGAGGTAACAATTGTACACTCCCCTAGACTAGATGTGAAATGTAGAACAGAATAATAAATAAAATCAATATAAATTAAAATCTGCGTGTGCGCAGCATAAACCTATAAATAGCCATAAAAACTTTATCACGGTTTTTTCTAGGCTTTAAGATGGACTTCATAGTATGATTGAAAACACCAGCACATATAAGTTCATTAAAAAAGTTGAGTCTCTGATTATTAAATCGTGTACACGATAACAAATAGTGACTGATGCTTTCTTCTACATCACACGCATCACACACTCCAGTGGGATGTAAATTACATCTATAAAGATATGAATTCAAGGGAATATGCCCGACAAGAAGTCTAAAAACAAGTACTTCAGCGTGGCGATTTGGTAATTTCAAAGAGGCGTCTGTAACTGAAGGCTGAAATTGATAGTAAAAACGCCCCTTCTGTGAATTATCCCAGCATTCCTGCCATTTAGAATTAAAATAGGGATATAAACAAGCCATGGCTTCATTAATTGTTAATCCCATATGTATATTAATGTCTGGAAGTGCGGATGCGTGCTTAGCAAGAGAGTCCGCAAGCTCATTCCCATATATACCAGAATGGCCCGGGACCCAGTCGAAATAAATTATTATATTTTCATAACTCATCGTAGTGACTAAATATAATATTTCATATAAAATACTTGAAGACCGGCTCCAAGAGAAGTTAAGCATTGCTTGTAGAGAGCTAAGAGAGTCTGTAAAAATTACAGCTCTAGATATACTAGTATCTCTAATAAAATTGACTGCCATTAAAATAGCTGTCAGCTCAGCTGTATACACACTCACATGATCATTAATTCTAAAGGATTTAGAATATTTTAATTCAGGTATGCAAAATGCAACACCCACCCTGCTGGTATCTGGACACTTGGAGGCATCTGTAAACACTTGCATGTATTCACTCCAATTAGATTTAATATATTCTTTTGTATATCCAGTAATAATATGGGGTGGGTCAGATTTTTTAATTTGTGTATGTAATCCCATATATATGTGTGGTGTAGTCAACAGCCAGGGTGTGTAACTCTGCATAAAACAATTTTGAATAGAGAAAACATCAGCATTTGTTTGATCATACAAGATGTTTGCTCTAATATTAAATGGAAAGTAACGTTTAACGTTACTATCCCAAAATAAACCATCATACCATGAAGGTTCTAGAATATCACTAGTAGGATGATTTATAGACTGTTTAATTTTCATAAAATATTTGAGGGTTCTTATCTGTCTTCTGATGGATAGTGGTATTTCCGCACAAGCAACCTGTAAAGCATGCAAAGGTGTTGAACGTAATGCTCCAGTGCATATGCGGAGAGCCTGACACTGTATAGAATCCAGTTTGTTTTTTAATGAGGCACACGCAGAGTCGTATGCCTCGCAACAGTAATCTAGACGGGATCTTATTAGACTCCGATACATCATTAATAAGGTTTTTTTGTCAGCACCCCAACTATGTTTAGATACACAACGCATAAGATTGAGAGTTTTCTGACATTTCTTAACTAATATATCAATATGGGCTTGCCATATTAGACATTTATCAAATGTAACCCCCAAATATTTAAATGAATCAGAACAAGTGGCTCAGGCAAAAAATTTTTTGTAAAAAGAACAGCCTCAGATTTAATGGGAGAAAATTTAAAACCCCAAGTTTTCCCTCATTTCAATATATCATCTAGAGTCTGTTGAATTTTTTCAACACATAAGTTGAAGTTTCGATGAGAAAACCATATAGCTTTATCATCGGCAAACAAGGAGCACTTAACTTTGTTATCAAGACAGTCGTGTAGATCATTAATAGCAATATTAAATAAGGTAGGTGATAAAACACTTCCCTGAGGGACGCCATTTTGTATTGTCAATCCGGAGAAAGACTTTTATACTTGGAACAATGGTGATAATTGTGGACAAATCCGTCTCTCAAGAAGAGTATTATTGTCAAACATTCTAAATACTGTGTACTATTGCACAGTGATATTCCAGGGGAAAAAGCCAATGATCGGTAGGCAGCCATTGTAAGGCATATACATCTGTTCGAAGTACTGATAATGATTAAACCTTGAAATAATATAATAAAATCGTTTTAGAGTGCACTGGTTATGAAGACCCAAAGTGGTTGTTACATTGAACATGTTCCCTCGGGGACACTGGATCACCCGAATGAGGCTCTTCTGAGGCAGATAGAGGTATGTTTTTTAAGTCTGTAGCACGCGGTCGAATGTAACAACAAAGGACGAAGACATTTATTTACTTTTGAAACCAGTTTATCAGAATATCGCCAAAAGAACATGATTTTAATCCATAATGTCGGCGATGTTATTACGATGATATTGGATGTAATAAACACTTAAAAAATAGTACAAAGTAGCTGAGCTATCTGGTGACCGTCGTTGGTTGCTGCTGGAATTCTGAGTCGTTAAAAATCAGAAATTATTAGAATTCGATATGAAAATAATCCTATTAATCTACAGGCACTTTCACATTGCAGACAGAGTTGATGAATAGCGTGAAGACAGCTAGGACGTTCTTGGAGATCATTGCGCCTCAAGCCTTGAATGATTTCTTACCTCAGATAAGGACCGTATGTAGTGACGTACATTGGTATCACTGGAAGTGAAGACGATCCACCCATTCCACAATGGCTGACATGTATTCAGCAACGCACATTATTGTATATTCTGTCTGGTTATTGTGTATATAAAGTCATCTAAACAGAGTAGTTACAGTTCTTGGTGTATGTTCACGGCATGTATGTGAGGTTATATGGAGTAAATATGGCTTATCATTGAGGTAGTATGTAGGATCAGGGAACTGGTCAATGATGAAGATATTAATTGAACATTAGTTCGCCTGTCAACATTATTAAAAATGTCCGATTGGCGTGAACATGGGTGAGCGTGCGATTTAATCGCTTGCGTAACAATCAATGAGGTATCCGCCTAGGTCCGTGTGACACTTGACAATTCAGCTTTTTATCATGCAAAATTCAAAGTAAAAAGATGGGATGAGAGTGGAAAGATGGGAAGATCTACATCGCTCTCGTATTCGAGCTTTCCTTATGGTAAACGTGAAAAGATGGAAAGCTGAACACCGCTCCCGTATTCGAGCTTTCCAAAATGAATTTATTACATATAAGATTAAGAGAGCGATACAGTCCGTGTAACACTTGACAATCCAGCTTTCCATCTTGCAAAATTAAAAGGTAGAAAGATGAAAAGCTCTACATCGCTCCCGCATTCGAGCTTTACATCTCGCAAAATTGAAAGTAGAAATATGGAAAGCTCTACATCGCTTCCATATTCAGGCTTTCCATCTCGCAAACTTGAAAGTTGAAAGATGGGAAGCTCTACATCGCTCCCGTATTTGAGCTTTCCATCTCGCAAAATTGAAAGTAGAAAGATGGAAAGCTCTACATCGCTCCCGTATTTGAGCTTTCCATCTCGTAAAATTAAAAGTAGAAAGATGGAAAGCTCTACATCGCTCCCTTATTCGAGCTCTCCATCTCACAAAATTAAAAGTGAAAAGATGGGAAGCTCTACATCGCTCCCATATTCGAGCTCTCCATCTCACAAAATTGAAAGTATAAAGATGGAAAGCTCTACATCGCTCCCGTATTTGAACTTTCCATCTCGCAAATTGGAAAGTAGAAAGATGGAAAGCTCTACTCTGTAAAAACAATTGTGTACAAAATTGCACATCCACAAAAAATTGTGTACCAGAAGTACACAAGATGTGTAGGTTTTCTTCAAAATTATGCACCACTGGTACACAAGTATTGAGGATGCGCAATTTTGTTACAGTGATTGTGTACCTACAGTTGTTTCTAGAGAGTACATTTGTTCCCTGTTCGAGCTTTCTTTACCGTAAAATTGAAAGCGGAAAGATGGAAAGCTCGACACCGCTCCCGTATTTGAGCTTTCCAAAATGAATATATGACATATAGGAATACGAGAGGGATATGTCGTTAAAATTAGCCCCATTTCTCCAAATTCTATTGAATTTAACCATCTTCCTTCCAAAACCTTTGTACTGTGCCAGTCCCAAAATAAAACCGAATGTCGTAAAATGAAAACTCTGATATTGAGAGAAACGGGACGAATTTTAACAAAGTGTGGGGTCCGTGCAACACTTGACAATCCAGCTTGTCATCTTACAAAATTGAAAGTAGAAAGATGGAAAGCTCTACATCGCTCCCGTATTTGAGCTTTCCATCTCGCAAAATTGAAAGTAAAGATGGAAAGCTCTGCATCGCTCCCGTATTTGAGCTTTCCATCTCGCAAAATTGAAAGTAGAAAGATGGAAAGCTCTACATCGCTCCCGTATTTGAGCTTTCCATCTCGCAAAATTGAAAGTAGAAAAATGGAAAACCCTACACCGCTCCCGTATTCCCGTTTTCGAAAATGATGTTGTAACATATAGGAATACGAGGGCGAAACTTTGTTAAAATTAGTCCAATTTGTCCAAATATGCGAGATGTGCACGTCTCATTGAAATTAAAGATCTTCTCCCAGAAAAACCCTTAGCGTACCAGACTTAAAAACAAAATCGCATGTTGTAACCTTAATGTTGAATTGTCAAGTGTTACACGAACCGTATGGCTTCGGTATGCATATATTTCATTTTGGAAAACTGGAATACATGAGCGATGTAGAGTTTTCCATCTTTCTACTTTCAACATTGCGAGATGGAAACCGGAGATTAATAATATGATCAATGAAGGCGCGATTAAGAGACATCAATTTTCGCCTGAAGTCATGTACATGTTTATAACATCAGAAAGGACTTTGCAGTTCATTTGAGATAAAGGCAAATCTTCTGTAATGCAGATTTCACGCCATAAACACTGTACAATCGGTATATTTCCAAATGCAAGAGCCAAGGGAGTTTCAAGATATCCGGGTACATTTGATCAGAATTGATATCTGCGATTCCCACATGGAGAAGACAAAACGTAAATATTGGCATGGGTTTGCAGATCGATGCATACTATTGGTGTGGAATAATAGGCCCACGTGTTCTAGGGTAAACTATACAAATGAGTCGATTCTCGGTTTCTATGACCCTCTTCGGAGCTACATGCCGGCGTATGATCCGACATTCAATGTTCAACCGTTCTCCATGATCTAACAAATGCGACCAGGTGAGATATGTATATGCCCTGATCATTCTTGTATGATCCAAGTATGACAGTTCATCTGTGCTATCAGTAGTTTAATTCAAATTCAGTGAAGGAGGATCTATATCCTTCACAGCGTCGCTAATATAGAGGTTATCTAGTGCTGGGAGATCCTCGTACTTTATATAGCGTTTGATGAATGAGAAAGAACGCGCCTTGGATAGGTTATCTCTTGCACTATTTGTATCCATTTGGATACCTGTACGCTGTAGATATATGATATTGCCTAATTTCACATAAATATTCCTAATGACTGACAGATGAACTAGAGCGATGAACGATGAGCGATGTCATCAAGTGCCCGTTGAGATTTAGCGAATAATCCACATATGCATTAGTTGAAGGTTAATATCATCATTAATAGCAAGTGTTATAATGATGTGCTCTTATGGCATTTTGGACTGGGATCGTGTGAATATCGTGTAATACAAGATCTCCATGATGTTGATTTGAACAATCAGAAGCAAAGCGTGACTGACCTACAAAATGAAGAATACGAATTTGATGATTAAACATCATTATATGTTGTCCACAATCATTTAAAAATGTTGACCACATCCTTCTTGTTTGTATGTATATTTATTTTACATTTTTTCATGTTCTTAGAGTTTGGTGCTAAAATTTTCTTATGCATTATGTAATTGTATATAAATGACGCAGTGAAGGATATATATCCACCTTCACTGGATTTGAAGGAAACTACAGATAACCCTACAGGCACATCATATTTAGACCTATATATCTATAAAAATGAAGCGGGCCTTCTCTCTCGTCGACTGTATGAAAAAGAGATGATTACAATTTCGACATCGTAAACTATCCCTTTCTGGATAGTAATATTCCAGTGAAACCTGCATATGGCGTATACATATCTCGCCTAGTAGCATTTGCTAAATCCTGTGTTAAATGTGACGATTTTAATCAACGTCACAAAACATTGTTGCAGAAACTTATAAAACAGGGCTACACCACCAAGCGCCGCCACTCAAAGTTTCTCAAAGTTGGCGATACATATCGCATACTGATAGCAAAATACGAGCGTAGCGTGCAAGATCTATGGCGTTACGTTTCGTAACTTGTGTCTAATTCCGCTTAACCCGGGGCTAGGGGCCGTATGAGCCTATGTACTTCAAGATCCTCATAGTACTCATATGAACAGTCGCAATCAAAGCGTGACTGAGATACATCATTCTTTAGATGACGACTTTACAACGAATATTATGGATTAAGAATACTGATCAGCGATACTGATTTGATATTTTTGCAACATCATGATGTCTTGCCGGCATCATTGAAAACTGTTGACCACTTCCCTCTTGCAGGAAACAAGCCTATGTTTATGTATACTATGATTGTCTTTTTGAATTTGGTGCTAATACTGTTATATGGAATATGGAATGGGTCTTTGGATTATGGACGCGGATATTCTCTAATGGACGACGGCTGAATTATGAATGACGGACCAGACGCTTGTAATTTCGATTATGAACACGGGGATGCACCATGGACGACGGCGGCTTCTGAATGTCGGATTTAAGGTTTGTATTTCAATTGTGTTCATTCAAGAATAGATTTATGTTGATAACTATATAAACGGTCACTATATGAACAGTGAACTTATGAACATTTGAATGACGGATAGCTTGTACACCACAACGAATACCATGCAGCCACTTCAATCGGAACTATTCCGGAGCGCATTCGTGAACTCATGACCTCTCTGTACATGCTCATACTTGATGACCTCTCTGTACATGCTCATACTTGAAAGAATTGAGCGACAAGCAATGTATGGTATATTTCGCCTCTTATTTTGAAGTCGAATGTTTGTATCCATGAATGTTTTAATTTGAGAGACGCCTCCATGCTATTTCGTCTCGGACATCAAAGAGTTTGTCCGCCAGCTTTTTCTCCTCGTAAACTGGGTCTTCTCGCCTCCATTAGAAGCCTCCACTCGCCCCCACAAGCGTCTCCACTCGAAGTTTCTCAAATTTGGTGATACATATCGCATGCTGATAGCCAAATACGAGCGTAGCGTGCAAGATCTATGGCGCTACGCTTCGTAACGTGTCTAATTCCTCTTAACCCGGGGCTAGGGGTCGTATGAACCTATGTATTTCAAGATCCGCATAATGTTCATATGAACAGACACAATCAAAGCGTGACTGAGATACATCATACTCAAGATAGCGACTTTACAACGTTTATCATATGGATTAAGAATACTGATCAGCGATACGGATTTGATATTTTTGGAACATCATGATGTCTTGCTGGCATCATTGAAACCTGTTGACAGCTTCTGTCTTGCAGAATTAGCCTACTTTAATGTATACTATTATTTATTCTTTTAATTTGGTGCTAAGGTTATTATATGGATTAGGTCTTTTGATTATGGACGCGGAAACTCTTTAATGGACGACGGCTGAATATTGAATGACGGAATAGACGCTTGTATTCATCTAAATATACCGAGATTCTACGTAGGTGGCATATTGACCCAAAACGCCGTCCGTTCATTGACCGATATTTTAAACGGACGGTTCGAGTCATAACTGTAAGTCCTGATCTGATTGCAGAACCACGTTCGGAGTATACGGACCTGCATTGTGGAGGATGGCGAGCGGCCAGACCCACTATTTTCAAAATGTAATCACCCAAACTTACAGAAAGATGCAGCATGGCTAGTTTGATTCTCTCTAGTGCTAGGAATGCCATTCTGCCTGTATTCCTCAGATATCTGTGTGCGGTCGCTATGGAAGTAGCAGTGTAAATAAGCCCATAAAAATGTAAATATATTTTTTTTACATCAACAAACGCAATACGCGTTGCCAACAATCATTAAGCAGTAGGAATTAACAAGTAGTTGACAAATTATTTTGTTGAAAACGAATTGGATTTACATTTGGAAGAATATCCAGCTTCTCGTCTGCTTCTTGGGTAATTCGACATGGTAGCCCCTTGCAAGGATCATCTGAAACTTATGCACACTTAGCAAGTTGTTGTTTTGCGCGTATTGACTGAAACCACTATTTTACAGCTTAGATTGTTATTTCATGCTCAGTTGAAGAGTTTTTACTATATGAATCAACAAATGTAAAGTTACTATGGCTGACTCCCTCCAATTTGCAACGTTTTTTGAATCACACAGTACATTTTAGTAAAAAATCAATTTCGCATAATATTATTTCAGGAAAAATATCTCCTATACAAAATGGCGGCGAATATGAGTCAGATTGTAGAGTGGTTTAATCATCTCATTCAATTTGAGGAAAATATTCACCCGCAAAGTACGCATTCAGATATGGAATATGCTGGACAATGAGACACTGCTTCAAGATAAAATCAGATGTTATGGAAAGGAAAATATTTGTGCATACAAATTAACATTGGCTTGTATTATTCTAATATTGAGGAATATTACAGCATACTTACAACGTATTTACCTGTTCCTTTCCTCTATTTTCCTCCTTATGGTGTTTAGAATCCTCGTAAATACTGGCGTTTTCCTTCACATTTAAATAAAAGTGTACAAATTTAATGCATTGTCTGTAAAGTAATGTATTTATTTTTGATGAAAATAGATCTAAAAGACTGTGATAGCACTGTGACGTCATCAAGACAAGCATTGGACGTTTGCATTTTAGAATCGAGTAGGTTTCAGATATGTAGAGTGGATGATCTCATCTCTGTACTCCAAGGTTTATTTTCAGGAGGTATGTCATTTCTAATAGAGCTGTGATCCGACCAAGGTCACCTAGATCAGGTATCCACGTGTGGGCGGTTTTGACATTTTAATGTCAAACGATTTATCGATAAAGAGCATCCTAATTATCGTATGATAACTTGTTACAATGTTGCGAGAGAGAATTGGATGGAAACAATTGATAAAAACACGGAAAACATGTTCAAAATACAGAAAAATTCGGAATACCTTTTCACATGGGGTTGAGTTTACATATACCAAAGGAAATATTGTATGAATTGCATTATACACAGCCAGAAAAATGGTGTTGGCCTAACACCGATTTCGGTGTTGAGGGCTGGTCAACACCATAAAGTGGTGTTGAGAAATGGTATTGACCAATGTGAACACTAAGAAATGGTGTTGAGTCTAGTTCAACACCAAACAATGGTGTGTTGAAAATGGGATTTGAAAATGGTTCAACACCAAGTTTTGGTGTTAACTGATAAGTACTCTAATACTGCCGCAACACCAACTAATAGGGTTGGCCAACACCAATAAAGGGTGTGAACAATTTCTGGTAAAGTTACTTCAAAGTTGGAATATTTTTCATTGCCCCAAAATTAAACTAACAAAATGCGTATTCACAGAATATCTGGGCGCCTGCATTACAGGCAGGACGATCATCTTAGCACACCCAAAAGTGATGTTCACTTTCATTCAAGATCGTATTGTACCTTTTTGTGCGATGGGTTAGTCAAGCTAGAAAACTAAGCTCCTTTTTGCGATTCTGTCACCCGATTGCGATTCTATAGTTCCTGAAGTAGGTTTACTGAATTAATCTTTTCATACACAAATACACAGTATAAAATAGCATAATTGTCAGCCGAAGCAAATTCGGCCAACATCATCATGAAATACTAATATCTGTAAACTTAATCTTGTGGGATTTTCTACGCGTCACACATATCAATAATGAATGATAAGAACTCAAGGTTGGGCTTCAAAAGAAAATCTAAAACTGCAAAGTCTCAAACATCGTATATTATATGGTCGACGGATTGCATGTATTATATAGATGAGATTATTTCACAATACCCTGTATTTATAACATGGATAAAGAATTGGAAGAAACCGAAATTGACACGGTGGTTAAGACGATTTACTGGATAGAGGCTTGTCAGATTGGTGGGTGCTCCGTTAACGGATATAGTCGCGGTTTAATATTTGTTCCAAGGTCAGATACTGGCATCAAGTTTATCGTCCTTGTAGTGTCACCACACCTGTGATAGATTACAGTGGCCCTATATATATGTGAGATTTGTTGTTCACTGATTCATTTGAGAACTGATCCTGACACCTTTCAATCACATCATGCTGCGATTTGTCATAGCCGCTGCCGTCCTCGCCATGGTAAGTCAGTACAGCCCATTCGATTTCTTGTACTTCAGTAATGTTACAAACCGAATAAGCCGTCTGTGTAAAGTGTGAAAAAAATCTTGATTTAATTTGTGTGCAATATTATTGAATGCATCTTCACATGATTTTACATTTGCAGATTTTCACCAGATGTCCGTAGACATAATCCATTGAGGATATTTAATCGATTGTTGCTTTTGGTTCATATTAAAGGTGTATGGCCAAACCACCATGGCTCCAGAAGCCACCACCCATGTGCACCACACCCAGCCACCGTTTGTTGAGCACACCGTGGACTTGTCAGGCAGCGCATGGTTTATGGATAAAGAGAACGTAAGCACGCACCAGTAACTGAATGTGATGGGAACATGTAACGGCGTGATATTTGATAAGATATTTATCGGCTGAATGGATATAATAATATTCAACATTATATTGAGGAATTATATACATGATAATACATTATCGTGATCTGTAACTTATTGAAACATTGTAAAGCATATCGTGATCTTTAACTTGTTATTGAAAATATTCAACGCACGTCATTATTTAAAACTTTGATAGAAATAAGGAATTATGGAAAAGAAAATATTTCCAAATTGATATAACATATTTTGATGCCTATAACAGCATATCATTGTCCTGAAGACGGCATCTGGGTGTTATGTGACTCACGTTGCGGCCCATCAACACCACCACCTCAACGACCCTGAAGAACTTCTGAAGCTAGAGGTATGCCTTTTGAATTCATACGATTGATATCAACTGTATGTGTTATTTCAACAACGTATTTTGCCACCACGTGCCTCTTATGAACAAATGTATCGAGCTGACGATGGAAGCACTTGCGGGTATGGTCATTATAATTATGTAGACCTAAGGCAGAAGGGGAGGTGGGTGTCTGGCCCAGCATGACAGGCCATATCTCCCTCATGTTAAACAGTGGGTGACGGAGGATGAGGATGTGAAGGTGTGTCTAAGATGAAGGAGTATTGTTTGGATGACCCCGTAGAACTTTCAAGACCTAGATTTGGCATCACTAGCATCGTGGTGTAGTTATCGAACTGACTATGCAGTTGTCAAATTTAGTAGGCCCTATAGAATCTATCTACAACTATGCCATTCTCAACACTAGTAATTCACTGTTTTCACTGTAATAAAATATGTTCTTATTCTTCTTCCACTCAGGCGGAGATCATTCACCATGTGAGACACGCTCATCATTTTACATTGGTCCAGGATAGTTCACACGCTACCACCGAGATGAAGGCAGCCTGTACGATGTTCTACCATTATCACAACTAGATGTGAGTATCATACGAAACATCCAAATACACGTGTATAGTACTGTTGTCTATCACGCCGGGCCGGTGTGGAGGTTAAGAATGTCCGGTGGTTATGTCCAAGTATGTCTGAGTAAGTTTTGATCGAATACCTCTTCACATCATGTTTTACAATCATTGCTTGTAGCTGAATATCTGGATAAAGTAGCATATGGTGGGGTCGCAGCAGTAATATTCACAAGCAAATACTGCATTATTTAATAAGTAGTTGGGATGATTGGCACAAGTATTTGGAAGCCAAACATGCCTCATGTGAACTAGGATTGGTTCTAGTTTCGTCAATTTGCGTAGAGCTATTTTGGGGGCTGGAATTCCAGGAGAGCACGATTCTCCTGTGGTTAATATTTAGGGGATCTACAAGATTTTCTAGCCTTTGTAAATATTCACAAATATAACTCGGCACACCATGTGCATCATTACACGAATACAAGCGTCTAGTCCGTCACTGAATATTCAGCCGTCGTCCATTAAAGAATTTCCGAGTCCATAATCCAAAGACCTAATTCATATAATAACAGTAGCACCAAATTGAAAAGGATAAATCATACTATACATAAAGATTTTACTGAAGCTTTCGATTATGTTGTCAGGGACTTACTTTGGCTGAAATTACTAAACTGGGAGTTCGTGGCAGACAATTAAATATACTTATGTCAATATGTACAAGTCTGTTAAGTCGAGAGTTAGATGTGGAAATTTTATCAGTGAAGTGTTTACATGCTTTACAGGAGTACGACAAGGCGAACTTCTGTCGCCATTTTTATTTTCTATGTATGTTAATTACCTTGAAGATGAGTTTAACTTGAGAGGGGCTGAGGGGTTTAGACATAGGGATGCTACAGTTATTTTTACTATTGTATGCTGACGATATAATTGTTTTTGCTAAATCGGATGAAGGCTTACAAAATGGGTTGAATATTTTGCTCGATTATTGTCTTAAATGAAAATTGATTGTGAATATACAAAAGTCGAAGGTAATGATATTCAGAAAAGGCGATAGGTTGCCAAACGGCATTAACTTTATATATGATAATCAATGTTTAGAAATAGTTAGCAGTTTTCATACCTAGGTATCGTTTTTACGACCGATGGCTCTGTTATTACCGCCCAAAATACATTAGCAGGTCAAGCATTAAAGGCGATATTCAGCCTCAATAGACTAGTTTATAAATTTACCGAGATTTCTCCAAGACACTCGTTGGAATTATTTGATAAATTAATATTGCCAATACTGAACTATGGTGCGGAAGTGTGGAGATTCTCGACTGCTATGGCTATAGAACGTATACATTTGCATTATGCACATAAAACGACTTTATTTATGGGGAAGGAGGTTGTACAAAGTTGTTAACGAGACGGTTGTATAAGATTGTTAAATTTTGGTTGAAAATTTTATCTATGGATAATAAAAAGATTGTAAAACAGGTTTATGGTATACTGGTAGATGATCTGGAATTTCATCCTAATAAAACTTCGTGGGCCAGTCTATTACGCGATCTTTTGGGTCATTTGGGTTTGTATTATGCTTGGCATACCCAGCAAGTGGGAAATGAAACTGCTTTCCTATCACTGGTGAGACAAAGGTTAAATGACTGTTTTGTTCAAGAATGGCATGCTCGACTTTCTTTGTCCACTAGAGCAACATTTTATATTCGAATTAGTAGTTTTGTTTTCAACCATATTTGGACGTTATCGAAGTCAAATCTCACAGAATGACACTGACAAGTTTTCGAACCTCCACTCACCATCTTCAAATCGAAGTTGGTAGGTGGCACAAGCCAATAAAAACAAAAATTGAGGATCGGAAATGTGATTTGATTGAGGACGAATTCCATTTTCTATTAGTATGTCCATTTGACACTATCTTAAGGGCAAAATACATTCCAAAGTATTATTGGCAATATCCAAATATCGAAAGACTGGTACAATTAATATCTAATGACACCTGCACAGTTGTAAAAAAAACCTGTCTTCCTACATTTCAAAACCATTTAAATTACTCTCAGAAATTACTAATGATTAATTTATTGCATGTATGTGTATAGTAAGTTGTTTTGCCAACTGTTTGCTGCTTCGCCAAAGATGTATATTGTTTTCTGTGATGTGCTTATGGGCCGGATGGCTTAATGCAACAATAAAGATATGTATACATAAAACTAGGCTAATTGATGGAGAGGAGAAGTGGTCAACAGCTTTCAATGATGCCAGCAAGACATCATGAATCCGTCGCTCTACTGAAGCGCGAAATATGATTAAGTTAATCAAAATCAGCCAGTATTTATTTTTAATCTATATTATTCCGAAGTATCGTATTGGTTAACATAATTATATTTTTGTTGTGATAATAATTTTCTCTTGTAAAACACTAAGAACTGAAAAACTAGGCTGTTCAGCATATGTTGCCTACGCATTAAAGAAGACCTATGTATGTAATGAAACCAGGTTTTTATCTCTTGTTTTGCAGTATGAAATGTAAGATTTGTCATACATTTGCACCTAAAAATTTACTAAATATTTGCAACTTATGTAAATCTTTGCAAAGACCAGTAAAATACATTAACAAGCCTTGATACATGTGGATGTTGATTGATCTTTGAACATGTGCACATGCATTGTCCCGCTCTTTACCTTTACATAAATAAGAGTATATATGTTAACCGTGCTCATACACATGCTCACACCTATGTAAATGTATTCTAAATCCAAATTTTCGCTTAGTGTGGAATCACAAGGTGAACAGTAGCTGTAGCTATTCAAAACTATATTATAATAATAGGAAAAGATAATGTTAGTTTTGGTGATCGTTGCTCAGGTATTCGATCAAAAAATGCACCTGCCAATTGATTAATATACTTTTAGCTGACCTTATACCTGGCGGTGATATATGCCTATAACCACACAACATATTGATCGGTAAAAATTTGCAGTAACTTCTTTTCCATCTTTTGATTTTGACAAACTATATACCTGGAATAATGAATTGTTTGGAATTTTGTGTTTGCAGATTCGAGCCTAAAGAAGAGAACAACCAGACTCATCCTACATTTGTAAAGAATCACACTTTTGTGTGCATCGTTTCAATAAACATCTATTCTCATCTAAATGATTCCATTTGTTGTAATTATGTGTCTTGACGAAATTTTATTTAGATTTGATACAAGCCTCAAGTCTGATATAGCAAGTCACAGGGTGATAGATCGGATGATACAAACATCACGATGCCTTGTCGGAATCATTGAAAACCATTGACTGCTTCTCTCTTGCGACACACAAATCTGCTTGAAAGTTAATAGTGTTGGTGTGAATTAGGCCTTCGCTTGTGCGGATGGAATTTCATTTTGGACGACGACGGATTACTCAGTGTCGAAGCTGACAATTATGCAGAAATAAGTGTTGAATGGATAGGTTGAATTTAACTGGGTTGAATGATGGCACTCCGGTGGTCATATTGGAATTGGCAAAGATTTAAAAAAAAAAATACTAATCAGCTCTGTCCGTTTATTTCGCGTTATTCTACACTAATAATCTCGATAATAATTGTTGTTTTTGTGTGTGTTCTAATATTCCCCAATAATGGATAGCAGAATGTGAGATTGCCGAGATTCATGCAAATATATCAACGCCGACTACATTCATGAACTGTCAATGTCATTTAGACGTCGAGTCATGTAAAGGATGTGTGATGGTTACCTGAGAATTAATTCCCCAGACACTCGGTGTGTATATCTTTTGTCCTGACCGGGACAACTGCCTTTTATGACGTAAAATACACAGCCGCCTTTTTGCTATTTTGGAACGGTACGTTTTATTTTTGAATAAACAGGTTTCCTCGACAGTAACGTTTTGTAGACCATTCATACAGAATTATTCGTTTCGGTCCAAATTTCATTTTCCCCCTATTTTCAAATAAAGGTAGCGATTAACTATTCCTCAATGTATCTTACATTAATTCTCACTACTCTTTTATTTGAATAATGTGTGAATATGTGAAATCATACAGAACAGCATGATATTCCTGTTTCAAAAGTAACTTCTTTTAACGAGATATGTAATTGCATGTAGCAAATCGATGTTGACGTGTAATATCTGTCCCTAATACACGCCCGGCTGCTAAGTTTGACAAGCATTGCCATTGGCGAGTTGTCACAGCGACACAGCTCACCAATTACCAATATACGAGTTGTCAGAGCATTTCCATCATATAGCTCTCTAGATTTGTATCTAAAACCGCTTATGCCGGTGCTAGGGGCCGTGTGATCATGTCATCCCAGTTGCCGCATGAACAGGTACGATAAAAGCGTACCTGAGATACAACACATATCACGAATCGTTAGATTATTGGTATGTGCTTTAGAATAGGTTAAGCAGAACACTAAACTGTGAGGTCATGTGGCTCTGTCAGTATGTCGGCACCTCTTCCCACTTTCCTTATATGTAATGTAATTCACGTAGATACCAAAATGACCGAGAACACATTACAACATCTACCGGTACTGAGAGCGCAGATCTTATCCTTTCACACGTTCATTGGCGCTCTCGACCGCCCATTTGATATTAGGAACCAATCTGGTTGCATTTGCTTCCTCTTATTCTAACAGTTTGGAAGCGTGGTCCAGGAATGCAGGAGATTCTGTCTGAAAGCCACAATCTCCTAAGAAAGCCTACTAATGCAAGGGCATAATACTCCCTCATTTTTGTCTTCAAATTCACTCCTTCGCTTACCCATTGTAACTGGGAACCAGATATGTTTTCTGGCCTGGTCTGAACGCGTACAACACTCTCACTTCGACTTGTTAAATGGTGCATCACTGTCCATAGCGAGAATTATATATTCATATATATATATATATATATATGTAATGAGAACGGTTCAGAGAAATACAGGTTTTCTCGCTTTTCTACCTGGGAAGTATTACAAGCGTCTGGTCCGTCATTCATAATTCAGCCGTCGTCCATTAAAGAATATCCGCGTCCATGACCCAAAGACCTATTCCATATTCCATAAAACAGTATTAGCACCAAATTCAAAAAGACAATCATAGTATACATAAACATAGGCTAGTTTCCTGCAAAAGAGAAACGGTCAACAGTTTCAATGATGCCGGCAAGACATCATGATGTTCCAGAAATATCAAATCCGTATCGCTGATCAGTATTCTTAAGCCATAATATTCGTTGTGTTGCTGATCCATGAAAATAACCCCACACAGTCTTGAGTGTGCTACAATTAGGGTCGAGTTGTAGCAGAAAATGCAGTAATGTGTATACACAGTTATATCTATATATTATGAACTGACTATCAATGCCCTTACTGTTTTGAAGTGTGTTTGCAGTGCGCCTATTATGATGCTATGGAGTGTGAAGTCTCAAAGAATGCAGTGTGTTTGCAGTGGGTGGCAATATGTATTGTGGGTCTATGAAGTGGGACTGCAGTGCGTTAGCAGTGTGTATCCAGGTTGTCTCAATTATGCAAATCGGGTGTTGCAAACACACTGCAGACACACTTCAGTTGCAGTGAACCCTTCAGTTGCAGTGTACCCTCCAGTTGCAATGTGTCTGCAAGTTGCCTTAATGTAAATCAGGTAGTGCAAACACACTACAGACACACTCCACTGCTGCAGTGTATCCTCCAGTGCAGTGTACCCTTCAGTTCAAGAACCATGAAGCGTGTCTAGTGTCTGTACTTTGAACTATGAAAATAAGATACTGCAGAAACCGTTCAATTTAGTACATTTTTCACTGTGCCCTTAACCGATAATGCATGTGATGAGAGGATAGAAGATAAATAGAAGAATAACCTCAACACACTACATAATGAATACAATTTAAAATATAATTTTATTCAGACACAAAAGGCACACCAGTATATTGTATATACATCAGCAGCAAAAACATTTTTACTTCAGACAAAGAACATTAAGTTTTATCTAGACATAATAGAAAATAGTATGTAAATTAATCTATGTGTACAGGAAGAATATGAGTTCAGTCGAAGTAGAAGACAGTAATTATGATTTATCAGTTTATACAGAGCGCACAACATGATCCAGGCATCAGTGACTGGAAAAGCAAATTTGTCCTTCACAGACCTGAATTTGCTGTTGAAGATATTATGGACAGCCTTTGCCAAGATAAAAAATTATCGCTCGCTTTAATGAACAAGGTTATTTTGGTCCATGTGGCACAGTCTGAGTCATGGCTATTATTTTCATTTACACATTCATGAATAAAGCAATATAAATTACGTTACTTTAAGCAATAGTAATGGTTTCGAAACAAAGATATTTGAAATGGAAAACAGAATTATGGATGAACACTGAATGAATACGCAAAGGAAAACAATTATATTGAGAAATGCATACTAATATGGTTTTGAGCCCTGTTAGTCATGCAATGCCATGTAAAATTGCACGTTGCTATTCCGTTTTTTGGCAAAGAAGTAATTCAACAACAGTTTTGTTTGCTTCTTTCATCTTCAATCTTCTGAAGCACTCTCAAGTTCACGGTTCTGCTCTGAATCAAGGAAATATCCGTCTGATATAGCTGATGCTCGCGGTGAGTCATGCTGGGTCCACATTACAACGGCTTCACTGCTCAACTATAAGTTCCTTTGCTGATTAAGTTATGAAAAAACCCTTAAAATCATATTTATAACTTACCATTACTGGTTTCACTCACCAGCATCTGCAATACATTTCTTAAAACTTCCATAGTTCCAGCTTAACATAAACAAACCAACCGGCTTTTTTTAGCTGTCAGTCTGTTTTCTCTGTTTTTTTAGATGGCTGCATGGTGGCGCCACCAGTGGTCAATTGAAATATCCAGGGGAGATAACTCCACCCCCGTTTGATGAAAGTTATCTAATTCTGCATAAGTCGGTGCTAGGGACCGTGTGGATACTTCATATTATCCATATGAACAGCTGCGATAAATCGCGGCTGAGATGCTAAGGCTACGTCCGATAATCACCGTATTCTCGGGTCTCAATGTTAGGTGTCGACGAATACTTTCCTGTGGAGCCGTATGGTTGCTTTTTAGTCGCCAGACGTTGTCAATTTTCCCCACCTCTTACACATCACTCCAATCACTATGGCAATTGATAAACAAATAAATAACAATATATAATATTTTTATATATAAATTGATGATAACGATGAGGATAATAAAAAGTATTCTTTAATTGATATTTTGTGTTGGAAATGTTAAAACTGATATATTCGTCTCAAAATATTTTTCCCAGTATGTCCAATTTCACTATAAAAACTATAAAATCATTGGGTTGGACTGATTATAAAATCTAAATTCAACAAGATTTCTTATATAAAATACTATTCTGATGACAATAATATTCGAGAGATTGATACTATTAATATCATTATTTTATTCAAATGGAAACCCATGGAACAGATCACTTTCAAAGATACAAAAGTGTTCACAGTTCTGAGTGTATGTCATTAACCGCATGTGAATATCTCACACAATTCAGCTATATTGGAGTGCGAAGTTCAAATCTGATTTGTAGTGATTTCATGCAAATGAGATAATATATCACTGAGTGAAATCAAAGTAATGAGCCAACTTTATGCTGGGATATTCCCAGAGCTAATTAAGTTCATTGAAAATTATCATAGTAATAATTCATAGTGTTATGTAATTGTAAAACAGTCCTTCGGGTTTGGAAAAAGCAGATGAGCTAAAATCCACTCCCCTAGACTACGTTTGGAAGAGTATTCAGCCAACAAGACTGATCTCATAATTGTCATCAATAAGGAGAGCTTTTCTTCGCTCTTCTGAATTTAAATTTAGGGAAGCGTATGAGAGTGATCACTTCCGCTCTTCTTAACTCTTAAGCACTGGTAAAAGCTTGTTTACGAAAACAATTCCAACCATTGTTCATGAACAATCAATTTATATATATCATAATAACAGATAACAATTCGAACACAATTCAGAGTAGAATGTCTAGAGATCCTCCATATTACAAAACCCAGCAGAGGGAATCTTAGATTTTCTTTGAAGAATGCCATATACATATATATTTATTGCATGAAATTTTGAAGTACAGGTACTAATGAATCACTGTCCTATCATATAACATATCTGCACGAATTATCTGGACCAAGTATTAAATGTTCAAATGTGGAAATGTCCCTGTAGTGTGGCTGAAGTGTCCCCATGTTTTACTTAAAATTGGCAAAGTCCAGGAAGTGTGTCTGTAGTGTGCATGGAATTTTCCAGAGTTTCCACAGTATGTCTGCAGTGTACCCATGGAAATCTGTTGTTATGTTGAAGTGTGTCTGCAGTGTGCCTGCAACCACACAGCATCTTCAAGTGTACACTGCAAAGCGGTAAGGATGAAGATCGTTGCACGTAACATAAATGAATCCAAATCTGATATATTAGACAAATCAATAAAAAAATAAGTAGACAAAAGTTTCGACTCGAACTCATAGCTCAACACACTGGTCGCTACACTGCTTCCGAAAGCGAGCAGCCTAGCAACTGGACTACGACGACGTCTGCCTTAATGTATTTTTCACTTGCCCACATACACACTTGCCCGATACTGGTAAGATACAAGCGGAGCATTTGCACAATTTTAATTTTGATGAAATATGACACCTCAAATCAGAATGATATTTCAACCGATTGTAACACTAAGCATTGTGATAATAAATACACACAAATTGTTCGGGTTTGAGATGTCATATTCTATATATAAAGGGAAATCCCTCTAGAAAATGTCTCTAAAATGTCGAAAGAGTACATCCGACCGTTTTCAAAGTTGAATAAAACCAGTTTAGAGCAACTGACCATCACTATTTCGCATGATATGAAACTTCAGCATTTTCACAGTACATAACAGTCACTTTCAGCCGTTTCACTTTCAAATGAAAATCATGTTCACTACCGTCACACCGGAGGAGTTATTCTGAAGTAACCATCACACATCCTTCAATGTTCAATCGAATAGATTGGTCACTAATTTCAATCTGATAGATTGAATTTTCAATCTAATTATTTTAGAGAGTATACCTTTTGGTATATGTTATTGCCGAATTTCACATATATATATTGCTAATGACTGACACATCAACCAGAGCGATGAACGATGAGCGATTTCATCAAGCTCCTCCCTTGGACATTGAGCCAATACTATATCTATACATTAGTCCAAGGTTAAGATCATCGCAGAAAGCAAGTGTTATATTGTTGTGCTTTGAGGGCATGTTGGACCGGGCCGTTTGAACATCGTGTAATACAAGATCTCCTTGATAGTCCAATAAAACAATCACTAGGAAAGTCGTGACTGACCAAGTAGGCGAGCGGCCAGTCCCTCAGTTTTCAAAATTTAATCCCTCCTACGTACAGAAAGATGCAGATTACGAATATTTGTATACTTTCTACTACTATGAATGCAGTTCTGCATGTTGTATTCAGATATCTGTGTGCGGTCGTCATGGAAACAGCAGTATGAATAAAACCATATAAATTTCTCTGATTTTCACATGAACAAACGCAATAAGCGTTGTCGACATTCAGTGTGCAGTAGCAATCAAGTGGTTGATAAATTATTTTGTGGAAATGCAATGGTCCCATACCCTGATGACGTATTATATATCTCTCAGTCGCGTGATGAATTGTATTCATTCATCTGTATGACACGTGAACGCTCATCCAGAAATCTAACATCGATTGTGTAACACGAAACCAATTAAAGTGTCATTGTCAACGCAAAGTACATGTCCCGCAAGGCGTGAAGGCCTATATGTAATAGGTGAGCGGCCAGGGCACCTCCAGAGACGACTTAATGCACCCACCATACACACAGCTGTGTTATACATCATTTTAAAGCTGATGGTCTCTGCTTTTCAAATCTAACGAGGTCCAAACAGGTCGTATTAGATTGACCATTTTCGTCACTAATGGAACACTTTGTAATACGGATAACATAGATTCTTGGATGCAAGGGTTTTCAGTGTCGAAACAAGCACGAAACTTGGCATGAATATTCTAAGTAAGACGCTTTTCCATAAAATATTGTTAGCCAACTGAAATCCAAGATGGCGGCTATTTTCCAAGATGGCCGCCACTTGACCCTAGTAATACCTTATTTAGCCAGAAAAGTGATGAAATTTTGCGATTTGATTCATTTTGGTGTTCATTTATTTGTTTTTGTCCATGGGAAAACTGATTCCGGTATCTACAAGTACTCTCAGCGATATGTTCTATCATTATTGCACTGGTGATGTAAATGTAAAGTCATTACGCCATGGTGTGACCAATTCGAGTTTGCATTGTGTTATCAGTGATTAGAGTTTTCCCCTTCTGCTGAGATTATGTCTCAGTTACTCGTCAGTATGTCTATATAATTCCCTTTACTCGAAGATTCTTGCCATAATTTGATGAAAGAAGATGTCTAAGCTCCAAAGTAGCCCTCACAATGGAGTGTCTTTCGACCTAATCCACGCCACTTGGTCGCCATTTCGTAATTTCAACTATTTTAACAATACAGATCAACAATACAATACGGATTATTCCCGTCTGTTTGTGTGTTAACAGATTGTTTGAACTGACAAGGGTTGTATTTGGGACAAACCGTGGCACGCACTCTTTACTGTTTCCTTGGGATTGTCTCGGTGGGCTTACTTATTCAGTTTGTCCAAATTAGGGCCCCAGTCGAAAACTGAACCGTGGATAATGCCACATGGGTAATTCATCCCATGTAACATGCTAACGTTGGAACTTGACACGTATCTTTACGGCACCCCTGGAAATGTACTGTCCATTTGGGATCTGTGTCGCTTTGCCATATATGTGTAGGATGGGTAAATGATTGGATGATTTGGAAGTTCGTAGAGATAAATGGATCGGATATGAGGCGGTAGAATGGGCTACTTTGTACCCGTATTTTCAACACTATACTAGTTATAATCTCATTTCTTTTATATATGTGTATCTCTATGTATAACTGGGTTGTTCCTCCCGCTGTGATTGTTTCAATGAATTGTTTCAAACTGTCAAGGATTATTGACACCAAACGTGACACGCTTACGTACTGCTTCGGGAAGAATATCCTAATGGGAGTATTTTCCCACAATGCTCAATTGAGACTAAGATCGAAGACTGGACCCTCGATAATGCCGCCTAGGTAGTTTTCCGGTAATTCTATTCCGGCACTGAAACTTGGTACGCTTACGTACTGAACCTCAACTAACCTACACACACATGGATTATGCGTTTCATTTTTCAAATCCACCTGTCATATTGTCAAAACGTGGCACCGTTATGGAAATTAGATCCCGAAGTGAGGTTAGATTATCCATATTTACCTCGCCTTACGAAGTGAAGAGGAGATATTGTGAGAGGGAAACAGAGGATGTCATCGTTGGTGTCAGTGTCCCCTCCCTGGAAATGATAAGGTTTTTGGTTTAACAAATTTAAAATAAAAAAAATAAGAAAAATTCACAAAACAATAAAATAAAATACAGGAGGTGGGTCAGTTATGGCACCACCCCAGGGATTCTAGGGTGCTCCAATGTTAAAATCTAATGATAAGGTTTTTCGCTTAGCAAATGTGGAAAGTTTGCTACAATTGTCAGCTATCATTGGATGATTATAACACTTGGCACACATGTTTCCTATGATTAGAGAATGTACCCGCCCTATTTATGAGATGAAATATTAATTGTTATTCAAATTATGAGGGTTTGGACTTAGTAATTTGCCAATTATAGTTTTTTTTTTGTGTAAGACGAAAATGTACTGAAAAGTTAACTGAATTTGTTAGGTTTCATTGGATGCTTATGAAACTTGTTAAACATGTCTCATGTGATTAGAGGATGAGCCTGAGCTATTAATGAGATGACATACTATTTTCTCTCAAATTTTGAGGGTTTCGACATAGTAATTTGTCAATGATAAAGTTTTTGTTAAGCAAATCTTAAAACGTTTGCGCTACATGTATGCTTTAAATACTGCTGCAGCTTCAGCGGATCACCCCACAAGGCGAGATGTCGGGGTTCTCAGAACGCTGGTCTTACTATTGTTAAACATGGAAAAACGCATAACAGAGATTTTCAGAGGCAAACGTTCAAATTATGATACAAGAATGAAACTTAGCAAGGATATTCTGATTAGGTCACTCATTTGACAGTGAAAATTAACCAAGATGGCTGCCGATTATCCCTGTTAATACAAGTTTTGGCCAGAGGAAGTGATCAAACAAGTGTGAGAAAACCGACATCACCAGGATATGGTGTTCTTTTCGCGTCGTGCGTCGACTTTTGCAAGTCGACGCGCGAGATCAAATTGGCACAAATAGAACACCACACATGTACGAAGAAAGGCGAATTTTGTGAGAGGCGTCCTGGTACCATACTTTCAACTACTGTAAATTAAACGGCACCAACAGCAGCCTCCAGTTCCATTCAAAGGTAGTCTTGGGCCAATGAGCTCAATGATTGAGGCCGGCGGAGGGGAGAGAACTGAACATAACCGTAACGTCTCCATCTAGCAAATTGATTATAACTTTATTAGCTCATAGCCGTTCGTGCATCAGCCGTGGTAGAGAATACAAAACGTTGCGCGTCTTGAGATAGCCAACGTTGCATTCGAAACTGTCATGGTTCGGCTTTGTCAGATGAACCAAGACTAATGATGATGAGATTTTCCTTCTGAAGAAACGAGTGTATGATTGTTCGATGTCCTTTTCAGTGAGTAGAACAGGGCAACCGAATGCAACCAACGATATAAATGTGTTCATCCAGGCCAACAAACCACGGCGTAGACCTATGGAAATTATAAGGCGGTTTTAGCGTCCACATAATCTCATTCACTCTACTCCTAATTGTCCACCCTTTAAAACATTTGCCAATAACATTAATCAAGAGCGAGTGTAAATAGTAGGAAAAGGACCGATCTGGTCGCATTGAGGCTGTTCTCTGCGAGGCTGATGACGTCACATTCGGTTAGAAAAAGGCATTTGGGTGAAGGTTTTGGGGTCGAAGTGGGACATCCCTATAGTTCAAACGGGCCGTGTGAGGTGTCATATTGAAGCGCTTGGCGGGTAGCGTTCGGCTTGGGTGGTTGCAGTGGAACAGCCGTCAATCTGCGCATGTGCAGTCGGGCAGTAGTAGTAAAAGAGCGTTTGAATGGGCATTTTGGGCGAGAGGTGGACCATCCGTGTTCCAAATTGTTCGTGTGCGGTGTCATATTGAAGCGCACCTGGGGGAGCATCAGACTGGGGTGGTTTTTAGTGGAAGTGCCGTCAGTAGTAGAGGGCATTTTAATAGACGTTTTTGGAACTGGTTGAACCATCCTTGGTGCAAACGGGACGTGTGGGGTGTCATCTTGGAGCTCTTTCCGGTCAGACTGATGTGGTTTGTATTGTCAATCTGCACATGCTCAGTCGGAGAGTAGTAGAAAAGAGGAATTTGGCTGGATATTTTGGGGACTAGAAGGTCCATCCGGTTCGTGTGAGGTGTCATATTGAAGCGTTCGTGTGAGAGAGTCAGGCTGATGTGGCTTGTAGTGGAAGTTTCGTCAGTCTGCGCATAAGCAGTCTGGCAGTAGTTGAAAAAATGCATTTGAATGGACATTATGGGGTCGAGGTTGACCATTTATTGTCCAAATGTATCGTGTGAGGTGTCATATTCAAGGGTTCGTGGGGCGCGGTCAATCGGCGCATGCGCAGTCGGGTAGTAGTAGCGCCGGGTGTGTTTACATAATAGTATGGTGTGTATAAAATGCATCGTTGGCTCTTGTGCAATCAGAAGCCGTCATTTGATGTTGCATCTGTCATGGTAGGTCTTATCCGTTTGACATATTTCGGTTGTTCCA
The DNA here is from genome assembly GCA_036873755.1 of Hanleya hanleyi. Classification (NCBI taxonomy): domain Eukaryota; kingdom Metazoa; phylum Mollusca; class Polyplacophora; order Lepidopleurida; family Hanleyidae; genus Hanleya; species Hanleya hanleyi. The sequence continues at coordinate 88,431 of JAVTVY010030521.1, read as the reverse complement.
ATCCTATCAGAATCCGCCATTCGGAATGTCAATCTTCGGTCATACTATTATGTAAACACGCCCAACGCGGCTCCTCCAGTGTGGGTGTGATGTGATGGAGGGAATAATAAATATGTGAACATTTGTAAACGTGTTGATATTTCTTTCTCTCAACTTTCTGCGTTACTATTATGTAAACACGCCCAACGCGGCTCCTCCAGTGTGGGTGTGATGTGATGGAGGGAATAATAAGTATGTGAACATTTGTAAACGTGTTGATATTTATTTCTCTCAACTTTCTGCGTCGAAGCATTACAACTTTATGGGACTAGGTTTGGGACCAGGGGAACTCACTCCCCAGCGTTAGACTGACTGCAGTTTCACTTCAACCGCAATCAGATTCTACTCCTCGAGTGTTTCCATATGACACCTCACACGACTCATTTAGACCACGGATGGTCCGTCTCTGCCTCAAAACACCCATTCAAATGCCCTTTTTCCATAACTGCCCGACTGCGCATGCGCAAATTGATGGCAGTTCCATTACAAGCCACCCCATTCGGACGCTACCCCACGAGCGCTTCAATATGACACATCACAGGCTCCATTTAGACCTTGGATGGCCCACCTCGACCTCAAAACATCCACTCAAATGTCTTTTTTTTCTGCAACTGACCGACTGCGCATGCGCCAATTGACGTCATCCTCGGATGTCACGTAACCGAAAGTGCTCTTTGACCTTTGATCCGGACGTGACCACGCACCGGAAATGACATCATCCATGACAACAGCGGATGTGACGTCATCAGCTTCTCACAAAACAGCCTCAATGCGACCAGATCGGTCTTCTCCCTACTACTAGGGTATTACCTCTATGGGCTTGATGAGACGTTCGATAATTCGGTAGTGTCTTACATGCCGGTTTCCTCTCCAGAACTAACCGATTCAAGTTAAAACCAGTCTCTCTGGAGATATCTATGTCATTTCTGGTACAATGACCTGTATTATTTATTATTAACGTTTCATTCAATCCCTTCTGGAGGAGGCATTCCAGAATGTCGTGTGATCGTGTATGCCCGTTTCCTATGTAATAGCAGCATTAGTATGTGAAACTGTCGATCTCGATTTAAGAAAAGGGGGAAATAAACCCAACAGACAATTCCCTGGGACCCTGTTAGTTTCAGTGCGGGAATATAATTCGCAGGAAAAATACCTAGGCGGCATTATCCTGGGTCCAGTTTTCGATGTGGGCCCCAATTGGACATAGTGGAAAATCAAGCCCAATTGAACATTCTCCTTGATGCAGTATGTAATCCTGCCATGATTGGTGGCGAACTGAGAAGGTTAACCCAATGGATATGGCATTTCCCAAGATCCAGCGTTACAATACTCCAAGGAATTAATCACCCAGGTGAAATTATCCAGGGTCCAGTTTCCGATAGGTGTCCTATATGGGCACATTGAATAATTAAATCCGTGCAACGTTCTTCGGGGGTACAGTGAATGGTGTGAGAAGATTGATCCCAAATAAACTCCTTGTCAATTCGGAACATTCTGCTAACAACCAACAGACAGGAACAGCCCATGTATTTATATTGACCCTAATAAGTAAAGATTGTTGAAATTCCAAAATGGCCAACATGTGGCACAGATTAGACCGAAACACAATCTAAGGTGAGGTATTGTTCCAAGATAGGCCTACTCATGCATCAAATTATGGAAATAATCTTTTAGTAAAGGACATTATATAGACATAATAATGCGTAACTAAGACATAACCTCATCCAAATGGGATCACTAATGCAAAAACTCCAGTCAACGATAACACACTGCAAAAACAAATTGGTCACACTATGGCACAACGCTTCAATAGTGACATCATCAGATTCAGGAATGTTAGAACATATATCTGGGAGTACATAAAGATACCAGAATCTGCTATCCCCCGTCTAAAAGTATATACGTGAAGGTCAAAATAATTCCAACCTTAAAATTTCATCACTTTCTCTGACAAAATCGGGTATTGGCAGGGTCCATCGGCGGCCATCTTGGAAAATAGCCGCCATCTTGGATTTTAGTTAGCTAACATTAATTTCTAAAAAAGTGACCTAATTAGACTAGCCATGTCAAGTTTCGCGCTTGGATCATCATTTGAACCTGTGCATCCAAGAATCTATGTTATCCGTATTATCAAGTGTTCTAATAGTGAGGAAAATGGTAAATCTAACAGGACTTTTTTGGAGCTCGTTTCCATGGCAACGGCACCACATTTCAACAGCACTGCAGGTAGATCTGAAAAGTAGAGATCATAGGCTTTAAAATGATGTATGATCCAGGTGTGTGTAGGGTGAGTGCATTAAACTCGAAAAATAAGGCCCTTTTCTGGGATCGGCCGCTCGCCTATAACCCAATACACCAAATTACAGCCCTCGCGCTGGCAATTGAGTTGATGCCACGTTACACGAGGGAGGTGACAGACTAATTGAATTGTATAACGACCCTCACCTGTCATTTAATTGCCATGGATGTTGGGGGCCTGCATTGCATCAAGGGATAGAAGTGGTATTTTATTGTCATGGATGTAGGGGGCCTACGTCATCAGGTTTTAGAATCATTGGAAATAAATTTTGAAAGAATATATCACTTCCCGTCTGCTTCTGGGGTAAATTCGACATGATGGTCACGGGTCATCTGAAATTTATACACTGTTAGCAAGCTGTTTAGTGCATATTGTTTGAAACCACTTTTCATTAGCTTACATTTTCATTTCATGCTAATTGGGAGCCTCTTTTGCTACTACTATTCGCATGAATCATCAAACATAAATTATACAATTATATTATACTCTCTTCGTCTCCAATCGACAATTTCTCAACCGCAAAGTTCCTTTTACTTATTATCAATATCGCATAATTTTATTTCGGAAAATATTATCTCCTGTGCAAAATGGCGGCGAAATTGAGTCAGATTGTTGAGTGTTCTAAGTATATCTCATTCAATTTGAGGAAAATATTTCCCCGCAAAGCACATATTTAGACATAGAATATGCTGGGCAATGTCAGCATGCTTCAAGATGAAGATTATGAAAAGGAACATATTGATGCCTAAACATGAGCACGAATATTGAGAATTATTAATCAACTATCTATGATATCAACCAAATACAAGGAAATCGGCCTACTTCATATGGCCGTAAACCGGGCCAATATGAGGAAGGCGGGCCAATACGGAAAAGCCGGTCCAATACGGGTAAGCAGGGCCAATATGACTTCCAACATGGCGACGCTGAGGATGAATGATCCTCGATTCGCAATCTTCTCTGACTCTGAACGGATATTCATTATCTTCTGTGATATTTTTCGACAGAGATATACGCCGATACACAAACCTTGAACTCGAGCGATGTGAGTCATGCTGAAATAGACTATAGGGGAGATTGGGGTGCAGTGGGACATGGGGCACAATGGGACAAGCCGTCTAGCTCTTTTGTTAATAACAAGAGGCACATAACATTACTATCAGCAGAAAGCTATCACCCCCATACAACTTCTATATTGATTACAAGTAAAACCTATCATTGGTAAAAAATTAGGGACACAAAAACTGTTTTTGAGCAGTCCAAGTAAATTTTTAGGACTGAGGATGATAGTTCGTTATGAGAAGTTTTCAGCAGTACTTCATTGCTGTTTTGTTACTGCTGAGAGAGGATCGACAAAGGCACATTTTTATTATATCGATTTAGTATCTCAGCTGTATGTATCAGTTTCTTGCCATAAAAAGGAATATATCATGCACCTGGGGCAGAGTGGGACACTTTTGCCGAGGCAGACTGGGATAATAATAATCAAATGGAAAAATTTCCTTTCATTCTAAAATGACATCAAAGTGCATTATTTTGTTTCCTAGATGGTAGTATTTGCTAATCCTATCAGGTTTGATGAGTTTTACTAAAACTTTCAAAGTCAAATGCTTTCGTTGGGATGAGAATCACACAAAATATTTTTTTTTCTCAGATTTGGCTCCTGAGAAATATTTTACGTAAAGCAGGGGCCTAAAATAGCAACTAACTTAACCACCGCTGTTGAATCTTCTAAACTGCTATGAAACATATTAGTATATACTTCTTATAAAATGTATTTTGATTATTGTCCCATCGAACCCCAGTGGGTGTCCCAGAGTACCCCATAGTGGGGCAAACTGGGACACATTTTTTTACGTTTTTAAAACAGAATTCTGGAGAAAAGTTTAACAGATATTTCAGTTTTTTTGTGTGACTGTGTCATAATAAGTATAAGTTATAACGAGAGTATTTAAGGCTTCACTACCGGACAATAATAACAGAGATTTTTGCGAAAAGGTGAAAAATGTCCCAGTGTACCCCAATCTCCCCTAGTGACGCGAGCGCGACATCGACCGTGTCGACGTGCTAAGCACAAGCAGACTACAAAACGGCGATCCAACACTTACAGCAGTGCACTGATGAACGAAGCGATGACTACAGTGATAGTTTACGACAGAAGATGTCAGACTTGCAGCTAGAAGAGCTTTTCACATATGGATAGAACCGATATAAATTATGCGGACGAAACACCTGTAAAATGATGTTGAAAACTAGGGTCTCCATAGCAGGTCTTCGATCCTCAAATCGGGACTGGATTTGGACCAAATTTGCACCGGATTATAAGGTTGTATTTTGCTTCACCGTTCTCATAAAAAAAAAATTAGTATATTGCTTTCCCGATATATATCCAATGAATGAAATTTCATCTGCTTTCATCTTTTTGACTTCGTTTCATACGTTGAAGACCCCCGCCCAGGTTGAAGATGATCGGTCTATTCACTGTCCCGAGTATCACTTCGAAAAACACACAATAATAATCGTAGGTCTCAACTCTGTACTTCGGGGTATCAACGATTTCCCGGAGGTATGTCACCTTCTCTAATCGAGATTTGTTCCAGCCAAGCTAAGTCATCCAGGTCAGATACACGTATGATTGTGTGGGCGATTTTCACATTTCAATGTCACACGATTTCTTGATAACGAGCCAATTCGGACTCAACACACCTTAATTATCGTATGATAGCTTGTTACAATATTATTAGAATTGGGAAGAAACAATTGGTCAAAACATGGAAAACATGTTTTTAAAATACACTTTTCATGACATAAGCCAAATTTGGAATATCTTGGGTTCACATATATCGAAAGAAGATTGTGTAAATTGCATTATATGTGATCGAATACACGTGACTATTACAAAACATATACGTTTATGAAAAACTTGAATATTTGAATATTTATCATTTGCCCCAAAACTAAACTAAAAAATGCGAATTCACAGAATATCTGGGCGCCTGCACTAGCGGATCATCTTAGCACACCGCAGAGTGAGGACAACAGACCAAAACTTGATGTTCGTTATCATTTTAGGACATGTTGTACCTTTCTGTGCGATGGGGTGATTACACTCGAAAACTAAGCCCCTTTTTGTGGTTCTGTCGCTCGACTATAGTTCCTGATGCAAATTCTAACATTTCCGTTTGATAACAGAATTTACTGAATTTATCCAAATCCACAGTATAAAATAGTACAATTGTCAGCCGAAACAAGTTCGGCCAGCGCCACCATAAAACACTAATATCTAGTAACTTTATCTTGTGGGATTTTCTTCGCATCACCAGTTACAATCCGTTTCACATATCAATAATGAATGACAAGAACTTAAGGTTAGCCTTCAAAACAAAATCTAAAACTGCAAGGTCACAAACTTCGTCTTTGGCGAATTGAATGCATGTATTATATAGATGCGATTAATGCACAAGACTGTATTTATAACATGGATAAAGAATTAGAAGAAACTGAAATAGACATGGTGGGCAAGACAATTTACCTAACCGAGGCCCATCTAGCTATTGTCGCCTTGATGGGTGCTCCTTTTACTGATATCGTAGCGGTTTAATATTGGATCCAAGGTCAGCAATCCCTATGATACGGTCATCAAGATTATCGGTCTGATAAGTCTCAACACACCTGTCATAGATTACAGTGGGCCTATATATAGGAGATTTGTGGTCCCCTGCTTCACTTGAGTACTGAGTCTAACACATCCCGTCACATCATGCTGAGATTTGTCGTAGCCGCTGCCGTCCTCGCCATGGTAAGTCTGTACAGCCCATTCGATTTCTTGTACTTCAATAATCTCGCGAACTGAATAAGCCGTGTGTGTCAAGTTTGTAAAAAATAATTATCTAATTCGAGTCCAATATTATTGAAAGTTTTCTTTCTTCGTGTGATTGTACATTTGTATCTTTTCACCACTTGTCAATAGATACAAGGTAATCGATTGTGTCGTTCATTTTGGTTCGTATTGAAGGTATATGGCCAAACCACCATGGCTCCCGAGGTCACCACCCATGTGCACCACACCCACCCGCCGTTCGTTGAGCACACTGTGGACTTGTCAGGCAGTGCGTGGTTTATGGATAAAGAGAATGTAAGCAAGCACCAGTAGCTGTTGTGATGAGAACATGTAATGGCGTAATCTGACAAGGAGTCATTGGGCCTGATTGACTAATATACTCATTGCATGAATCGAAGAGGCAAAGAAGCACTAAAAATAGTGCTTCTAGCATTTAGCGAGATAAGGCTCCGTGAATAAATATAATGATCTTCCACCTTATATTAAAGCTCTGTATTCATGATAATGGACACCGTGGTCTTTAACTTGTTATTGAGACATTTTGACGCCCGTTATTATTAGGGACTTAAATACCTATAACATATTTTTATGCCTATAACAGCATATCATTGTCCTGAAGACGGCATCTGGGTGTTATGTGACTCACGTTGCGGAGCATCAACATCACCACCTCAACGACCCTGAAGAACTTCTGAAGCTAGAGGTATATGCCTTCTGAATTCATACCATTGACTTTCATCTTTGTGTGTTATTTCAACAACTGATGAATTTGGAGGTATATCTCCTGAACTCAAAGTTTTTTTTCAATTTGACGTCAAGTCATCACGTAGGCGGTATCTGGCTCAACAACATGCTATACAGTAACGTCAAAGTCTGCTGGATTGTCTAATTATAATTATTGAGATGGATGGTTACGTTAGAAGATGCGAAGTAATCTTTAGTTTTCTTGACCAACACAGTAGTGCCAAAATTGAAGCATTTTTGCACATTGTGTGCAAACAGCGTACCAAATTTTGGCACCATGTGCAAAAATGCATCGAGTTTAGTATGGAGACGTTTGCTGGTATGGTCATCAAAATTACGTACCGGTAGGCCCAACGCAGAAGCGGATCGGGGTGTATCGCCCAGCGTGACAGGCCATATCTCCTTCATCTTAAGGTAGTTCGTTGGTGGTTTTAGGCTTTAGCGGCCATTTTCCATGTTTCACTTTCCAAGGTTAAGAGATAGGGAATTACTTTAAAGTCTTTTATCTGAGAATTTTGCGCAGCGACATTCGTTCAATTTGATAAATTTTGATAGACATTGAGATTATCTTCAAACAGTTAGAATATAAGAAAAAGTTAAATACTATTTATATGATTTTTTCATGAATATGCTTCAAAACCAGGGCTATTCCACATATTTTCTGGGTTAACAAATGGAGCATAGGTCAGTCCATTTAACAGTGTCTACAGCTAAAATATGCACACCAAACTATATTTTTTTCTGTGTTTTTTTCTCATATTACAAGCGTCTAGTCCGTCATTCATAATCCAGCCGTCGTCCATTAGAGAATATCCGCATCCATAATCCAAAGACCTATTCCATTTTCCATATAACAGTATTAACACCTAATTCAAAAAGACAATCATAGTATACATAAACATAGGCTTGTATCCTGCAAGAGAGAAGCGGTCAACAGTTTTCAATGATGCCGGCAATTAAGACATCATGATGTTCCAAAAATATCAAATCCGTATCGCTGATCAGTATTCTTAATCCATAATATTCGTTATAAAGTCGTCATCTAAGAATGATGTATCTCAGTCACGCTTTGATTGTGACTGTTCATATGAGTACCATGAGGATCTTGAAGTACATGGGTTCATACGGCCCCTAGCCCCGGGTTAAGCGGAATTAGACACAAGTTACGAAACGTAGCGCCATAGATCTTGCACGCTACGTTCGTATTTTGCTATCAGCATGCGATATGTATCGCCAAATTTGAGAAACTTTGAGTGGAGGCGCTTGGTGGAATAGCCCTGTTTTCTAAGTTTCTGCACCAATGTTTTGTGACGTTGATTAAAATCGTCACATTTAACACAGGATCTAGCAAATGCTACTAAGCGAGATATGTACACGCCATATGCAGGTCCCACTGGAATATTACTGTCCAGAAAGGGATAGTTTACGATGTCAAAATTACGAATGCAACAACATTATTCAAAAAGTTAATTACTTTGATTGACCACCAGCGGACATCCTTAAACAGTGAGTGACAGCGGACGAGGATGCGGAGGGTAGTCTAAGAAAAAGGAAACAACCTTAAGTCAGTTTTGGATTACTCCGTCGAACTATTAGAACTAGACGTTGCATCACTAGCATCGTGTTGTGGTTTGAAATCGTGAGATTTTGGTGAAGTAATTCCTTCAACTATCTTTGCAATTGCCAAATTTAGTACAGAATCTACATCTACACCATTTTCAGAACTAGTATTTCACTGTTTTTATTGTAATAAAATATGTTCTTATCTTTGTTCCACTCAGGGGGCGATCATGCACAAAGTGAGACACGCTCATCATTTCACAGTGGTCCCACCTGCGGATAGTGCACACGCTACCACCGAGATGAAAGCCGCCTGTACGACATTCTACCATTATCACAACTAGATGTGAGTATCATATTAAACAACCACATACGAATCTGGAGCAATGTAGCCTATTACGCTGGGCTGCCATCAGTAGGTCGACACAAAGGCTTATTATTTACACTATTTTGATACATTTTGAGAAGCCAGAATTGACCAAGTATATCCGAGTAAGTTTTGAACTTCGTGTCCCACTTTACTTCATGTGTATTAAAATCACTGTCTGTAGTTGAAAGTTGAATGACTAGACGAAGTAGCATATTTCCGGGTTGTATCAGTATATTCACAAGCAATTACCGCATTGGGATGAGATGATTAAAACTGTATTTGGATACCAAGAATGCATCTTTTGACCCAGAATTGGTTATAGCTTGTTCTATTTGCCTTGACCTTTTATATGTGGCGTAGATTTCCAGGCGCTCACGGTTCTCCTATGATCATTTTTAGGGAAGTCAACGACTTTCTATCCTTCGTAAATATTTCCAAATATAACAAGGCACCTCCTTATATCATTATACGAATCCGTTGCCTTGCAGATGAACTAAATATGATTACGTTAGCCAAAATCAGATCAGTATTTCTATGACAAGGGTGATATCAATCTGGGTAAACCAAGATGGTAAATCAGGGGAATACCGTGATATTATATCCGAGTTTGCTGAGATTGGGGTGATATATTCTGCATTACTCTAAAGTATCGTATTGGTTTCATAATCATATTTTGTTTGATGGGGAAATTTCCCTGTAAAACACTACAGATTGAAAACTAAACTGTTCAATATATTTTATATGCTTATTATGGGAGATCTATGTATGTCATGAAACCAAGTTTTAGCAGAACGACAGAATATTATATAGCCTGTATGATGTATCATTCAAGATGTACACATGAACATCTACAATATAAGAGAGACTGGGATACAAATCCTCAACGGCATCAGTTTTGGTTCTTGTGAAGTTTTTTAGAAATATGCAGTCGGTATACTTTCATGTGGGGTCATAAGACTTCTTGTCAGTAAGCCTGCATCTTTTCCCACCGCCGTTGTTACATTGACTTTAATAGCACAACCTCGAGTGATTTCTGCGTTAAAAAAAAACACACACACACACACACACACACACACAAACAAGTGCGCCTGCAGATGTTTCATGTAGTTACATTGTAGTTCATATGTTTATAACTGCACAATATATTGATAGTTCAAATTTGCAGTAACTTTTTCTCTTTTTCCATCTTAAGTTTAAGCAACTACAGAACTGAAATATAATGAGTTGTTTGTTCTGTTTTCTGTTTTCAGGTCTAAAGAAGATAACAACAATACTCATCTCACATTTGTAAAGAATCACACTTATGTGTGCATCGGTTCAATAAACATCTATTCTCATCTGAAAGATTTCACGTTTTATAGCCGCTCTTACGTTAGTAGTGCCTAGGGGTGAAACTTGAGAATAAGTCACAGAGATGGAAAATCTTGGTTATCAGTGCTTTTGGGCAACGTAGGTGAAAGGAAAATGGATTTTTGCAAAGCCTAAAATTGCCGATGCTTGTCGTTTGACGATAACCAGGTCAGTGGATTTTTCCAAAAGACTGCAATAGGGATGACAGCAGGAACACGTGCCAGGCAGTCGAAGAGAGTCGACCTCACTGCCCTGCTACAGTTGTGCCGTGACGCCTATCAGTTGCATCGTAGCTGTTTCGTCGAATGATCAATCGGACATAAAGTAAAACTTGAAATGTCCAGCGACGGTGTCAACATAATCAAGTATTAAAAATACATTAAGACTGAAATTAGAAAATTGTCTAAATAAAGAAGTTCCCCGTGTGCAAGTGCTGTAATCATGGGCTATTGAGATGCAGCGATGAGATCATACTGCATAGTTTACGTACGTCTGCGTACAACTGACTCCTCGTCCAAACAATAAATATTCAAAGATGAAAGCGGAATGGAGTTATACTTTAAAAAAATATCTTATTCTAGGCATATTATCTATACTATTTTTATATTAACTTGCATTAACCTGCAATTAAAAAATAAACCAGAGGATATGTATATAGCCCTGCCAAGTCCTGCATATGCACGAGACCATAAATTGAATACGAGGTGACTTCCAGAAGTGGATTTTGGAAAATTAACATTAATAGATCAATAGAAAATTCTACTGCTAAGATGAAAACACTCTCGATTTGAGTTTTTGTACTTTAATTGATGAACATTTTTGAAAATGGCGTTTTCGAACCAAGAAAAAAAAGAGTTTTATTGAATTTAGAAATTGAATAGATGAAAAGTTTTTGTCAAGAATAACCCCCGATACATACTGCTGTTATGTACATCTTCATACATCTGTGCGATAATTTACTCCTGTAAGGCACATCTCCACACCTCAATGTCATAACTTACTACTGTAATGTATTCATCTTCATACATCAGTTCGTAACACCAAAACATGTTCGAAGCTGTCGTGGTCGTCTTATCTGGTTGTCATCATCACATACGTTCCGCCATTCGTTTTTGCATATATACATGCGGAACGATGCCCTCCATTTTCAGCTTTATGGAGAATAAAAGCCTTAGAAGTATGAATGAAGTTTGGTTTAACATATTGGCAATAATAGACAATATTGGTTGGATAAAATCCAACTTACAGTTCATGTATCCATGTCGTTATTCCGAAATTGATTACTTTCAACAGACAATTATTCAATCTGCCGAATACCTTATTAAACGAGCGTGGCATTATAGTCCGTGAGAAAAGAGCAAACAGAATACTTTCATCCATACTACTGGGTATTTTGTAACTGTTAATTTTGTTTTTACACCTCAGTTCATAAGGTTGTCCGTCCATCCGTCAGCAATTTATTGTCCAGTCCATATCTCGGTTACTATTTCATTTCAAAGATGCTTAGTACCTTGCCGATGTGCACTGTCAGTTTTTTTTATGAGTTTTGGTGATTTTTGAGTTATGGTCCTTTATCATTTCGTCTGGCAGCAATTCCTTGTTCGGTCCATGTCTCAGTTACTATTTGATGGTCAACTTCTGCATTTCCTGCAATAACTTATCACTTACAACTCTGGGTACCATATGTTAAGTCTTCATATCAGTTGTGTAAGGCGGCTAGTTTCAATTATGTGTTTTGACGAAATTTTATTTTATATTTTGATGTAAGCGTCAGATCTGATATAGCCATCCGTCGGCCAGAGTTTCCAGCGTCTGAACATTAATGTTAGCAGGATCTCTGTGATATATCCGCCCATATCATTTTATCGTAATAAAACTAATCAAATAATATTCTGTCTTAGAAGCAACTGTTAGTCACATGGTGATAGATCGGTTTATACAAATATCATCATGCCTTGACGAAATCATTGAACAGTGTTGACCCACTTCTCTCTTGCAAAAAAAAAAGTTAATTGAACGTTAATAGTGTTTATGTGAATAAGGTCTTCGCGTGTGCACGTGGAAATTATTTGTGGAGGACGACTGGTTACTTCATGTCGGATCTGACAATTATACCAAAAAAAATGTTGAATTGGCGGCTTGAATGGCAATGATGGCACTTTGGTAGTCATATTGGATTGTAAAGATGTAAAAGTTACCAATCAGCTCTGTCAGTGTATTTAGTGTTATTCCACACTAATAATCTCGAAATTGGTTGTTTTTATGTTCTGATGCTCACCAACAATGGGCAGCAGAATGTGAGATTGCCGATATTCATGCAAATATATTAACGCGGCCTACATTCATGAACTGTCAATGTCATTTACATGTCGAATCATGTAAATTTACACACAAAGGTGACACCATTCAAAACATCACATAACTACGTGCTGTTGCATCTTTATACTAATTCCTCTATGCGCAGGGTACAATGCTCCATATATGGCACTTAGTATGAGTCTACAAACTCGCACCAGTTGTTCATGCTATGATTGTAATATATATCGTAGATGCAGCCTCGCGTGTTTCTTCACGCTGACAAGGTGCGGTCCAATAAAAACTGGCCTGATGACACCTACATGATTTGGAGAAGACAGACTGTGCCTTACTCACAAATTCACTTGGAAGCAACCAGTGAGGTAGACTAAAGTACCTGTAACAAGAAAATGTTATAACACATACGACTAAATTATACATTTTGGAACAACATTCAACTTTAATTGTTCAATACCAGTTGGCGCGTGAGGTTTAAATAAAGAGATTGGATGGATTGGAAACCAAGGGCGACTGGATATAGCGATAACAAGAACTTCTGGCGAGAACGTGAAACGGCGTAATCTCAGGAGTAGTAATAAGACCCCACAGTCTGGTATACCGACAGCATTGTAACCAAAGAAATCCAATTAAACTCAACATTAAAAGGGTAATGGAAAACGATGCCGGCGTACTGACAAGAAGTCATATGACACCACAGACAAATATAGTGACTGCATATTTCTAAAACATCTCAATAATCAAAAGTGATCACTGTGATGATCTGTATCCCAGCCACGCAAGGACTACGTGTGATTCGCGGATGTTATGTTGTTTCTGTATCCCAGCCACGCAAGGACTACGTGTGATTCGCGGATGTTATGTTGTTTCTGTATCCCAGCCACGCAAGGACCACGTGTGATTCGCCTTAATGTTATGTTGTTTCTGTATCAACCACGCAAGGACTACGTGTGATTCGCGGATGTTATGTTGTTTCTGTATCCCAGCCACGCAAGGACTACGTGTGATTCGCGGATGTTATGTTGTTTCTGTATCCCAGCCACGCAAGGACTACGTGTGATTCGCGGATGTTATGTTGTTTCTGTATCCCAGCCACGCAAGGACCACGTGTGATTCGCGGATGTTATGTTGTTTCTGTATCTCGGCTACGCTTGCAATAAAACTTCTAATTCTGTTCGTTGCAAAAGTAAACAGGTTCCAGTAGAATCATTCTCACGAGAAGTTGAACTGTATGGAACCACGTTAGATTGGTTAACTTATTGTTTTCTCCTGGGTATCAACCCAAGCTATCTAAAAGTACATCTACAGATAATACAATCTCAGGACTAGATGGGAGTGTCCTGACGGAAATATATAGGTTTCAGGGTTTGAGTCAAGGTTGAGTTCAGGATATCAATACACCAGCTGTTATATCATAATAAGGATTAATCGTTCTGGCACTGTTTCACCTGTGATAGATAGGGCTTGGAACATACATATATAAATGGACTTGATAACTGTTTCTGCCACCTCCTGATACATCATGCTGATATTTGAAATTGCTGCCGCCCTCGTCGGCCTGGTGAATCTGTATAGTGTTGTACTCTATCATAATAATACGAAGAGATATGTAAGAGGCCTATGTATTGAGTTTGAAGAAATGATGAACCTACATGTATCTACAGGAGGAGGTGGAGTCACCCTCTACAGGAGGAGGTGGAGTCACCCGCCTCCTGGAGTCACCCGCCTCCTGTATTATGCCAAGTTAATCGGTGGATCTCTTGGGACAGGGATTTGTATAGGCTTTGCCTGTTCCCCAAACCCTATTTCCATTAAGCCATTATTTAAATAAAATACTGTTTAAACTAATCAGTGGATCCGATCGCATTGTATGCATCTACGCCAGATGATTTTAATCCCCGAGGACCGCCCTCTGTACTTGTCATTTGACAAATATATGTAGGCTTAAATTCTTGGTGGGACATTTACCGGACGACGACGGACACAGCTGTCATCACAGCTCCCGACCTAGTGTATCTAATTCCGCTTATACCGGTGCTGGTGGCCGTGTGGTTACTTCATAATTTTCACACGAGCAGTAGATAGAACAGCGCGGCTGAGATATCAAGACTACGTCTTATAATCCCCTATATTTTAGTCTGAATGTGAAGTGCCGACCGAGCTATCCTGTGGAGTCATATGGTAGCTTTTAGTCTCCAAAATGTCGTTCATTTTCCCCTAGTTTTACATATCTCACCAATATGAAATTATTAAAATGTCTTAACAAATATTTCCAAATAAATTGGAGTTATCCTCACTGAATATGCATGTAGGCTTTTATTTTGCTACTTGTTACTAGATAGAAACTATGATATATTTATTAATGTATCTTATACCACTGGTAATGCCAAAACTGTTGAACAATATAAATCAGATTGACAGCGAAAGGACATCAATTTTATCGTTGCGTTTTTGGTTGATATTGCAAGGTCTTCAGCCAGGCGACGACCATGGCTCCAGAGGCCACCACTCCTGTTCACCACACGCATCCAACATTTGTTGAGCACACAGTTGACTTGTCGTTATTCACTCTGTACAACATCACTGGTGTTCTTCCATATGTTGCCATTGCGGTCTTCAACAGGATAATAAAATACCATGTAGAACTCGGGTAACAGTGGAAATTAGATCCCACTCGATATACAGCTAGGGTGAATTTACTCAGCTTCATTTTTTTTTTGTATAAATAATCTTTTAATTTGAATGAACACGGTACTGAAGGCAGGGTGAAAATAATTTCTCTCAATAAGCATGATAATCGTGCGGTCTATTCGAGATGAGTGAAATTTTTCACTCAAGACTTGAGGATGGGATCAATTCCCCATTCTTTCTTGAGCGCAATTTCACTCCGGTGTTTCTTAGAGAGAACGAAATGAAACTATATATGTTCTGTTTGATACCTTTATCAAACCTGAATTTATTTACAGTCCACTATTGTCTTGAAGACGGACTCCGGATGTTATCCTGAACACGTGCACCAACAGAGTCATCTCACTGACCCAGAACATCTCAAACTTGAGGTATTTGCAAATATGCATTTGCAAATATGTGCGTTCCATTGTATATTATGGTTTCGTCAGAACACTGAATATACAGTCGAGATATACACTGAAAATATTTTCATGAACCAAAAACAATTCGCAGTCGGAGATACATTTTTTATAGAGGGCTTGCTTTTTGAAGTTGACAGAGAAACAATAACATTTTTGTCACCTAAGAAAGAGAAATTGGAGAAAGAAATAAAAATATTAGAAGGTAATATAAATACAGGGTGAGTAAAAAAAATGTCCACCTGTGATTTTGTTAATTTATTCTTATGAAGATATAATTTATTGTGTATATGAATATAACAACGAAGTGTACTCCCTCTCTGTGCTATATCCACCCATTGTATGTTTTATTTATGGCCGAAATATACAGATAATGTGTATATACCAATGACGCTCATGGATAGAAAGTGCATTCTCTACATAATGTCATCTGCATTTTATCAAGTCACTTCGAAGTTGGAACGTAGAAATTCGCTTGATAAAATGAAGATGCATAATGTGGAAATGCATGTAAACGGACACAGGAATGAGACACTTGACCTGTTTAGCTTTTTTCAGGTATCTCTGTTGTACTTTAAGACTTTCTCTCCGTGAGTTGTTACTTGGCACTGAAAAAATATGCAACAGAACTATCTGAAAATAAATAAACAGTGAAGAATCTCATTCCTGTTTCTCATCAACTGCTATGTTCACTCATTTCTGCGTTATGGAGAGAATGTACTTTACTTTCGTGAGCGCCATTGGTGTATATACACAACATATGTATATTTTCTTCCATGAATAAAACATATTATAGTTGAATATAGTGGCGAGATGAAGTACCCTTCCATGTGTTATATTCATATACACAATAAATTGTAACTTCATATGAATAAATGAACAAAACCACACGTGGACATTTTTTTTACTCAACCTGTAGTGTGTACACAGAAACTGAGGAATATAAATTATAGACGAACTGAAAACAGGAAATCAGACGTAATAAAATAGTGAAACTTATAAATAGAATTAACAAAGATACTATCCAAGGCCTACACAATACTTTCTGAGACAGGAAAACAGGAATTACAAAAGTAAACTCAAACAAAGCTAATCCTAGAATCTTGTAATTTGCTAAATGAATATAATACACAGGGAATCCATCTTGTCGAGACAAGGTGGATCTCACCAGGAAGAGGGAGGATGTCTAATGTAAGACGCAGTTCGATAAGTATATCGTTACCACCAGCTCTAGTGTTTAATCCACACTAGGCCCAGATATCATAGAGAACTATAGGCAAATTGCGATAAATATAGAGCCACGACTTCCCTCGCTATGACGCGTAAATACTGTGCAGTAATTTCAGTTACATTTAATTTAGTTAGTCTGATTTTAGTTGGACTCAGTTTGGCTTCAGTTGGAGGTAAACGACAAGGCAGCAGTGTTCACTACTACTATTTTCATGTGAAATAAGTCCTCGAGATGGTCACGTGGTCATTGTTGTTACATTGTGCCGGTATAGATGCTAGACCCCATGATTTTTATTATGAATAAACTAGATAGTACCCTCCAATATGTAGTACTGGTATTATTCAACCCCATTTTGTATTTCTAACGGCAATATCTCTTCACCAACATTGGTTTTGTTAGGACATAAGGTAGTGAACACTAAACTTTGGTGGCACCATTAGAAACTTAATGTTTCCTTTAGGTAACCCCAAAAACTCATTGTTTAGCCGTTCCAGAGAAATGTATTAAAACGAATTTCAAGCTATATTGCTTCCATACCGACTATATGTATATGCATCCAGGCTGAGATCATCCATAAGATCAGGCAGGCTCATCATTTCTCCGTGCACGCTGATACATCAGTGGCCACCGCCGAGATGAAGGCAGCCTGTACCACATTCTACCTCCACCACTAAACGTGAGTATGTTATGAAACAGGTTCTTGCGTCAATATAAAATGTCAAATTACTTTCAAGATTCTTAGTAACACGCAGATAGTGCTGTGAAGTGAATCGAATCAGTCAGCAGTAAACGCAAGCGTGCTGGACCACTCGACAACCAGGCATCCGCCATAATACAGGTTAGGATCAACCCATACCTTCTCAAGCGTTTTTAAAGGGAACGTAAACTCTGGTGAACCGTGCATGGCCAGTTACAGCTTTTTCCTCATAGAATCCAAATCGTGTATCAGATATTTTTTCACAATTTTTTCAAAGCAGTACTAAACGTTTTAACTTCGTTACACTGGAACAACATAGAGGCCTCCATGTTTGAAGAATCGTGACGTCAGCGGACACTAGTTCTTCTGCCTCTGGAGGTAAAAACGCGTCCTACTAGGAGCGGAGAAGATCGAAGCGATTCTACACAAAAAGATGATCTCCTTATTCACAGCCATTTGCCACGACCCTTCGAGCACGGAACATAGACTCGCGAGAAGGCAAGTCTCACTAAAATCCCCTCGTGACAAGAGCTGGTTTTCTGACTTGAAGCAGGTTTTGTACTTATACAACCTCCCATCTGCCACTCAGCTACTCCTGGATCCCCCGAACAGGAACACATTCAAAGGAAAAGTCAAGCGAGCAATTAACGATCACTGGACCTCTGTCCTCCGGAACGAAGCAACCCTGAAGACCTCATTGAAATTTATGAACATTGAAGCGTGTGGTGTTCGAAAACCTCACCATGTCTGGACCACAGTTGGTGACTGTCCTAGAGATGTCCAAAGAGCCTCCATAAAAGTCAAACTGCTCACAGGATGCTACATCCTTCAAGCCAACAGAGCTAGATTTAATCAGTTCACTGTCGATCCGACCTGCCGGCTCTGCCATGATGGACCTGAAGATTACGTTCACTTCATAGCCACCTGTAGCAGCTTAGATCACATTCGCAAAAATCCAGTTAACAAGCTTATCTCATTACTCGAGTCGTCACACCACGCTGATCTTGCATCACTGGCGCTGTCTGATCCAAAAGTCCTTACCCAGATTGTACTGGATGTTACCAAAGTCGTACCGGATCTTCGGGACTCCATGTCGGCTGAAAATGACTTTCTTCTAACAAAAATCGAGCACACGTCGAGACTGTTGTGTTACGCCCTACATACAGAAAGAGCGCTGATTACGCTTAAATGAGAGAGAGAGAGAGAGAGCAATAGTTGCGCTGCACGTTGTACATAGATTTTAGACGCACACTAAGTTTTTATCATAAGTTGTTCTTTTTTAACGTTTTAGTATATCTGCATGTATTTTACCTCTAAGGAGGGTGCTCCTAGATGACAGGAGGGATTTCCGAACCTACTACTACTATTGGCAGAGGTGCAGTATACGAGACCGTAGCTTACAAACATGAACGAGGATGATAGGGCGACGTGTCGGGATTACCTGGTACATTGTGACCGCCAAATGCAGAGCAGCCCGGCATCGTAGAATATCTGCTAGAATCAGGCTGTATTCTACATCAAAGCTAATCTATAACATTGCCTCTGTTAGTCGGGGAACGGAGGAGTGCATGAAAACGACCATATGCGGCCATGTTATCTCGACGCAGAGAATGTCCGATGACGTAGGAGATTATCGGCACAACTGAATTTCACGCTTTCCCATTGGATAAAAATCCTGCCCAAAATAAACATGGCGGCGCCCCCAAGAAATTCCAAATCACGGTATTTTCTATGTTTGCGTCTGTCTCATTCATTGGAAAAAAATGAGAAAAAATATTTGTCACGATTTTTTTAATCTATCGGGACTCTTGTATAATTCCCGCCGTGTTTTACCGCAGAGTTTACGTCCCCTTTAACGAATATTTCAAAATTCCGGTAGTGAATTGAATCTTTTCATTGAAAATATATCTTTATAATGTTGCTTCAAATCCTGAGATAGTTACATTTCTATATAACATGTGAACCTATCGTGAAATTTTATTTTCAGCTTTTTTACATGGAATCCTTGCACCAATCGACCAAACTTAGCGTTTGAGAATATCATCAGCAGCAATCATGTTTTGCTGAAGTTATTCACAAAATCTTGTTTTCTGCAGAACTGTAAGATTTCTAAATTAACAATATTTCGTACCATCCTGAAATGAAGTATTATGATTTGAGGATTTGACGCATGTTACGGACTAATTATTGTTAGCAAGTTTTTAAAAAAGTAGCAAAAGTTGCGGGTTTCAAAAATAGATTAATTTATTCAAAATCCTGCAAGTAAACTCGTCAATGTGTTTGCTCAGTGATGCGTATAACGTTTTATATGCGTTTTATATCCCAAATATCAATTTGACATTAAAGGTGGATTCGATGGTGACAATGTCAGATATTGTATACCGAACTGTTACCTGTAAGATATATGCTTCGATCGTCGAACATTTTTTGGAGCGAGTTGGCTTGCGTAGTTTAATTACCATCCTCCGTATACCGCGTATATCGTCTCGTAGCATTTGATAGCTAAGATCCTATGGGATACATGACGATTTTTAATCAATGTGCCAAAACATTGCTGAAACTGGTTCGACAAGGTGAAACCTTTACTCAAAGTTTCTCAAATTTGGCGATGAATATCAAGGGTGAGATCCGACACTCAGTATTCAGCCGTCGTCCATAAAACGATTTCTGCGTCAATAATCGAAATACATATTTCGTAAATACATGTAGTTAGCACAAATTCCAAATATGTACGAATAGTAAAAACACAACATGGTTTCCTACAAAGAAAAGCGCTCAACACTGTTCAATGATGTCAGTAAGATATAAGGATGTTCTATACATAAAATCTTAATCACTGACCATTATTCTATATCCAAATGAATTTCAGGCCGATTCTAGAGTATGTATCTATTACAAGCGTCTAGTCCGTCATTCATAATCCAGCCGTCGTCCATTAGAGAATATCCGCGTCCATAATCCAAAGACCTATTCCATTTTCCACATAACAGTAATAGCACCAAATTCAAAAAGACAATCATAGTATACATAAACATAGGCTTGTTTCCTGCAAGAGAGAAGCGGTCAACAGTTTTCAATGATGCCGGCAAGACATCATGATGTTCCAAAAAATATCAAATCCGTATCGCTGATCAGTATTCTTAATCCATAATATTCGTTATAGAGTCGTCATCTAAAAAAAAGATGTATCTCAGTCACGCTTTGATTGTGACTGTTCATATGAGTACCATGAGGATCTTGAAGTACATGGGTTCATACGGCCCCTAGCCGTATGTATGTATCTGTCACGCTGTATGTATGTATCTGTCACGCTTTGACCGCGACTGTTTATTTGAACATTATGGAGATGTAAAACACATGGTATTCAAACGGCCCCAAGCCCTGGGTTAAGCGGAATGAGACACAGGTCGCGAAACGTAGCGCCGGAGAACTTGCACGCAAAGAGGAAACGGAAGTTATTTCCTTATTCCTAATTGACCAAACCCAGATAATACCCATTTAGCGCTGTCTCGGAGGGTATGGCATCTCCCCTTTAAACGCCCAAAAATGGGTTAGACAGGTAGATAAATGTATTAGGAAGATATCTAGACCACTCTAAAAGTGGCGCAAATTCGATTTCTGGGTGATCGGGAGCAACAAACACAGTAGGTGTAAATTGACCATACCCAGATAATACCCATTTAGCGCTGTCTTGGAGGGTATGGCATCTCCACTTTAAACGCCCAAAAATGGGTCAGACAGGTAGATAAATGTATTAGGAAGATATCTAGACCACTTTAAAAGTGGCGCAAATTCGATTTCTGGGTGATCGGGAGCAACAAACACAGTAGGTGTAAATTGACCATACCCAGATAATACCCAATTAGCGCTGTCTCGGAGGGCATTGCATCTCCACTTGAAACGCCCCAAAATGAATCAGAAAGATAGATAAATGTATTAGAAAGATATGTAGACCACTCCAAAAGTGGCGCAAATTCGATTTCTGGGTGATCGGGAGCAACAAAGACAGTAGGTGTAAATTGACCATACCCAGATAATACCCATTTAGCGCTGTCTCGGAGGGTATGGCATCTCCTCTTTAAACGCCCAAAAATGGGTCAGACAGGTAGATAAATGTATTAGGAAGATATCTAGACCACTCTAAAAGTGGTGCAAATTCGATTTCTGGGTGATCGGGAGCAACAAACACAGTAGGTGTAAATTGACCATATCCAGATAGTACCCATTTAGCGCTGTCTTGGAGGGTATGGCATCTCCACTTTAAACGCCCAAAAATGGGTCAGACAGGTAGATAAATGCATTAGGAAGATATCTAGACCACTCTAAAAGTGGCTAGCAAAATACTGTGGAATGTACACAGATTTTACTACGGCCCTTTAGAAATGTTCTTAATAGCCCTTACAAACCAATAAGCTGGGGAATTGGTGGGGTTTATGTGGGGCAAGCTGTGTAGGGATCATGTGGGGAATGTGTAGGACAGCCAATGTGGGGAATGTGTAGGGATTTGGTAAAATCCCCACATTGGACTTAGTCATGGAAAAGGAGTTTCTTAATGCTGCTTAACTGAATTAAATCCCCGCACTATCCCAACCTCAGCCCCACGTGTTCCCTACATGTGGGGATGATGCGGGGAACTATATTTAAATCTGGTATGGGATAGACCCACAATATTTCTGCAGTAAGTCAAGCATGGCACAGAAAACCCCACAATATCCCCACGTGGGGAATCTGCGGGGCAGAAAAGCCCACAACATCCCCACGTGGGGAATCTGCGGGGCAGTAATTCCAGCATGGGACGGAAAACCACAATATCCCCAAATGGGGAATCTGCGGGGCAGAAAACCCCACAATATCCCCACGTGGGGAATCTGCGGGGCAGTAATTCCAGCATGAGAGAGAAAACCCCACAATATCCCCATGTGGGGAATCTGCGGGGCAGTAATTCCAATATGGGAGAGAAAACCCCACAATATCCCCACGTGGGGAATCTGCGGGGCAGAAAACCCCACAACATCCCCAGGTGGGGAATCTGCGGGGCAATAATTCCAATATGGGAGAGAAAACCCCACAATATCCCCACGTGGCGAATCTGCAGGGCAGAAAACCCCACAACATCCCCACGTGGGGAATCTGCGGGGCAGTAATTCCAGCATGGGAGAGAAAACCCCACAACATCCCAGGTGGGGAGTCTGCGGGGCAGTAATTCCAATATGAGAGAGAAAACCCCACAATATCCCCACGTGGGGAATCTGCGGGGCAGAAAATCCCACAACATCCCCACGTGGGGAATCTGCGGGGCAGTAATTCCAGCATGGGACAAAACCCCACAATATCCCCACGTGGGGAATCTGCGGGGCAGTAATTCCAATATGGGGCAGAAACCCCCACAAAGAGGTGTGGCAACGTCTCCACAGTAACCCTAGGGGATGGCTCGGGGTTGTCGCCCCCGAATGTACCAACAATGGGTTATTTTCGGGGTAGTTATTTGGGAGTGGGGAATGAATTGGGCAGAGCACTCTGCAGTATCCTCACAAATGGGGAAATTACGGGGCAGGGTGCACAAAACACCATCTGTACAGAATTTCTGGGGTGTGGGGGAGGGGGCATCTTCTATTTGAAAGGGCATGTCATTTGTACAGACTGTCTAGTCTGTCCCGATTCCTCCTGCAATATCATCCATCCCTTAAAATAACCACCAGCAGAAGCAAAATCCATGCGTATTTCACCTTTTATTCTTTAACAGCATAAAACATATATTGTACCATGTCTTAAAACACCCGAGCACAAAATGGGAAGCACAATGAAAGTCTGTGTCAAGTAGAATGTTTTTTTTTCATCCCTCAAAGGTTTAAAAAAATCTGTCTTGGTCTTTTCCCACCTGTTGTGGGATGGCCTTTAGCATTCCTTGGGGGACTGTCGTTGTCATCGTCAGAGGATGACAAATCCACAGCAGATGAGAGTGAAGCTGAAGAAGAGTCCACCAGTTCTTCCGACATGTGGAGATCATGCTTCTTCATTGGTGTTCTCTGGCGTACTCTACCTGACCTTGCTGCATCATGGCATTTCTGAGTGATGCGTCTCCTTACTTTGGACCACAGTGTGCCCTTGAACTGGCTGCAAACATAAGCTGGAAGTCAAACAATGAAAAACGATTAGTATATTCTGAATGCCCGAGCTATCATAATAAATTAATACAAGAAACAAATATGGTTGAGCATACAGAAAACGTCGACTCAGCTCAAAAACATTTGTGCACATCTACACATGGTACGGACCATATGTACCAAATTTCAAAAGAATCCATCGAAATGTCTGAGACGAGTTGCATTCACGAGGATAGTATGTGGCAAATAAAAGATTTCAGACCAAAATCAAGGGGAGTAACTCAAGAAACTGTTGAATCAACTCGAAATAAGTTTGGCACCAATCATGTGCACCTAATTTCAAAAGAATGCAATGAAACCCCCAGGACGAGTTTCGTTGACGAGGACTAGGTGCCAAATAAAAGTATTCCAGACTAAAATCAAGGGCGGATAACTCAAGAAAGCGTTGAATTGGTTCGAAAAAAGCTTATGCACATCTACACATGATACAGATCATGTGTACCGAATTTCAGAAGAATCCATTGATGAGGACAGTAGGTGCCAAATACAAGGATTTCAGACCAAAGTCAAGGGGAGTAACTCCAGAAAACGTTGAATCGGACCGAAAAAAGTTTGTGCACATCTACACATGGTACCGATCATGTGTACCAAATTTCAGAAGAATCCATTGAAAACTCTGAGAAGAGTTGCGCTGATGAAGACAGTAGGTGCCAAATACAAGGATTTTCGACAAAAATCAAGGGGAGTAACTCAAGAAAACGTCGAATCGGGCCGAAAAAAGTTCGTGCACAATTACACATGGTACCGATCATGCATACCAAATTTCAGAAGTATCCATTGAAAACTCTGGGACGAGTTGTGTTGACGAAGACAGTAGGTTCCAAATACAAGGATTTCAGACCAAAATCGAGGGGAGTAACTCAAGAAAACGTCGAATTGAGCCGAAAAAAGTTTGTGCACATATTCACATGGTACCGATCAGGTGTAACAAATTTCAGAAGAATCCACTGAAAACTCTAGGACAAGTTGCATTGACGAGAAAAAGTTAACGGACGGACGGACGACGCTATACCATAATACGTCCCGTCAAATTTGACGGGCGTATAAAAAGTGTTATAAAACATTTCATCAGAAGGCAATATGGATCTGTTACTGGGAATATATTTGAAACAACTTTGAAACTCTTAACCCCTTAGCCTAATGTACAGTAAGTCAAGGGGCTGACCCTGAAACATGCCAGGTAAATAACAACAAAAAATTGTTGGGGACATCACTTTAGACGTTTTTTGTTTTTTTTCAAAATAAGCTACAAATAACTGGTTTGGCACCCCTTTCCCCACAGCTGGTGGGACATACCACCTCTTAGAAATGAACAGGATATCACAGTTTTTTCTCAGACATGCAGTGATAATAAGATTTCCTCACCTCCAGGTGTAACTTCCTAAGTTGTAGGAGAGGATAACTGGTATTCACATGAGGTCCACAAGCCGATCTAATCCATTATCCTGTTACCAATGCACACAATGAGAGTGGGGTCCAGTATTTGCCTGTTCCTATAGATCATTGAAATACAAACACAATTAGATAAAACTCAATCAGGGCAGTATACATTCTGTAGCAAATTATTGTCACTGCATGAACTGGTTAGGGATACTACCAAAATAGAGTACTCTCGCTGAACAAGAAAAGACAATAACCAATAAGCTGTTCCATCAACTTTTAATGACCCGCACAACTGGGATGAAAATTCAATTCTACATGGTCTGGTGCCAATTTTATTTAATAAATTGATTATGTATGTCAAAAAGTTCTTAAACTTTAGTACAGTGTATTTTGTGAACTAACTGTCCTCCGATAATTACTGGAGGATACATTTTATTTCTTTAAATTTTTATTCATAGCAATTTATCTGTATTTCCTAAAGTTATAATCTTATGAAAGTCAGTTACGGGTAGGAACAGCTCGCTGTGAAGCTGGGTTGTCTGAGACAGCAATATCGCATATTTACCTATAATCGTCCTTGAATTATACTAATCGACAAATTAAACATATTTAACTCCATCTGTCCATGTACACTGCAAATTTATCTCACAGTTATAACAGACCTGCTTGTATCTATGTAATCCATAAAATCTGATTAAATTCAGCCCTAGTACAGCGATAGGACGAATAACATAAACATGTGCAACTTAGTTTACAATTGTTTTGTAACTAGGTGAAATAATTTGTCAAAATCGATTAAAATCTCACCGAAATATCGAGTATTCCCATATCATGGATTTTCACCAATCAACGGTACTCATTTAGAAATAGCATTATCTTCACATGTAATCATGTATTCATGAATACATGTAATGCAAGTACATGTACATGTTGCAGAGGAAATGTACCAGGATCTAATTATAGAGTATAATCCATGAACAGAAGTAAATTAGCAGCCTGACTTATGTCATGTATGTGTACATGTAACCGACATAAGTTTATACATGTATTGTGATGTCACAACACAAGCCATTTTGTTATGACGTCACGTCATAATAGTATACTGCAACAAGTAAGTGCAGCCAATGTACCATTTTATCAACTGTTCAAGTATACATGTACTGTTGTGTAGAAGAAAACCATATATAGTACAAATTGTATTCACCATAAAGGTCGGAGTACGGTAGTCATTTCGCAATGGGACATAAAACGTGAAATATACAAGTATTAGTTTGTTACATATACATATACTCTGTCAGGCTAAAAGGGTTAGGTGAGCACCAGTACAAACATCACGGGTTACCGGCATGTGCCAGAGTCAGTTAAAGGGCAAACAATTGAAGGAGGGGGGGGGGGTGTGGAATGCACATCACACACAGAATACATGTAGATTCAGGTGTGGCTGGATACATACTTGTGGGGGGGGGAGAATGTGGGGGGGGGACACACTATTAGCAATGAATGGATGTCATTATTCAAAGAACTTGACATGGGAGGATTTTCTACCTGAAATTGTTATTGAGTTTGAGACTGTTACAGTGGAAGGAAGGGAAATCATAGTGTTTCTAACCCATAAAAGAGGTTTGATGTAGCAGGTCTCATTTATGGCTGTACATGTAAATGATTGTTTCATAGAATGATGACAGAGGTTCTCAAATATCTTGAAATACTGTGACAGAAGCAGCTATGGCTGGCCAAAATAATAAAATGAATTGAAAATTTTTTTAAGAAAACAGAGTTCACAGTCTGCCTGCATGATCCCCACATCTATCTCACACTATATGTGCAAATAAAATATCGCCCCACTTCAACCCCACTATCGTCTTAGGCTATGCATGAAAACATGCTTGCCCAACAAAATCCCCACGTTTAACTTAAGCTATGAAAACGGCGAGCATTTTGCCCTACATCATCCCCACGCCGGACTTAAACTTTCAGCACAGCCCAGCACAGCCCGGCACATTCCCTACATTGGACTTTGTCTACGAGCGCTGGAAAAAATCCACCCCACCTAATCCCTACAAACAACTCAGTCGATTAACTCCGAAGTTCATTTTCCCTACACGAACCCCACGTTACACTTTGAATATTTAGCAGATAAAGTTATGCCCTACATCATCCCCACGCGGACTTTGAATTCTCGCCCATTCACCCGGCATAATCCCCACATCAGCCCCACATAATCCCCATATTTATGCTAAATTTGCATAACCGTGGGCAGCTGCCCCACACAAACCCTACGTTATCCCCACGAGGAAAGTTCCAAACCACGCTTCGCCCCACACGAACCCCACGCGCCCACCAATACCCCACAGTTTCCCTACGCAATCCCCACGTTTATGTTTGTAAGGGAGCACACATTTTGAAGTATTGTTGTCAAATTTATATTCACAGCGAAGAAAATTTATTGGGGAAAACATGGTCCCATTCGGGTTAGGAAAATCATAATGGTTGTCGAAATATATGGATTTTCATGAAGGTTACTACTTTCACATAGCGCGATTTAGAATATCGAAACGGGAATAGGGAACAAGGAAATAAGTTCAGCGACGTCACGCAAAGAACGTACTTTGCCGTCGGTGTACGATATTTATCACAGAATTCGAGGAAATTTCAATTGAGGCGTTTGGTGGTATAGCCCTGTTTGACAAATTTCTGCAGTAATATATAAACTAGAATATCCTCCCTAAGTAGTACCAAGAATCCGACTCGATAGTTGATGGTTGCCCTTTGATGCATACTGAACGATGATCATCCTCCCCACAGCGCATGCTCCATTTCACAGGCTCATTGCCCCCAGCGAGGTGGTTGAATGATGATACGGAATAGACGATAAAAACATCGTGATAAGTTGACGACATCATTGATAAATGTTGACCGGCTTTCTCTCTTGTAGGAAGCTAGCTTGCTTCCATATATGTTCAGTCTATACCCGCTATGAACTGGTGGTAGTACCGTAATGTAGATGAGATGTTCGACCATGGACGCGGGTTGGCTACTGAATATGAATGTGTATTCTATCATTTACTGCTGGCGGATAGATGCACGATTTTGATGAAAAACAATCATGGATCACCTTTACAGAACTTACAGCTCACGTTCAACACGTCACTAATATAGTGGCACCAATTTGACCTATTTTAAGCTTGGAATTCAAATAATTCCCAAATTATGTGCGGATTTGTGTGGAACTGATATGCAGCAAATTAGAGTGTTCTGTAATTGTTTGTTCAGCTTGCTGTAACCAGGTAAAAACCTGGACACATGTATAATGTAGTATGTGTAAAATATCCCATTTGCAGGTCCAAGACGAGAGCGTGAGCAATAAACTTGTACCACCATTGTACGAATCTCACTTTTGGTTCGCATGCTTCGTTCAAAGCAAAATATGGATTCTGAAGTTATTTATGTAGTTATTTATTGATCTGTCATCTTTATACCCAGCAAAGACCATCAGTGCCAAAGCTCTGTTTTCTCCGACCTTGCTGGCAATACAACAAATATATAATATGTAACAAGACAGGGTAAATACACAAGCAAGGTAGTAAAAAGTCTACTCTGTAAAAAAAATCATCTTAGTTGCTATACTTATCATATGCATTGGCACATGCATATAGGTAACTACTTGTTATCAAGTTCCCACACAGGAACTTTAACTATACGATCATTTTCTTGTTCTTTTTTTTTTTGCCGTCATCATTGGACACAGCTTGCCGCTTCCATCTTTCGAGGAATCAGCCTTCGTTTTATATTTTATGTTTTGTTTCAGGTTTTAATATAATAGGGAAGTAATTGATAACATGCAATGTTAATGGGAACATGTAATGGTGTATCTGTGAAGAAGCCACACGTTGATATTCCGACTATACATTTTATCTCAAATATTTCATGAACCACCAGAGTTGTTATAGTATTTCTGTATCTCAGTCACGCTTTCATTATTGAAGATTATGTGGACACCGTAAACGGCGTGACCATATGGCCATTAACACCGGATACAATGCACGGATCAAATAGCTATGATGACAAAATAGCCATGTGAGCCCATCAAATGGTAATGATTGAGCATATTAAGCGGCAGATGTATGCGGTGATACAAAGTGAGAAAAGGACTGTTTGTTGAATGATTTCCTGAACGAGAGATCCTGAAGGATCTTGGCGCCCACCATTGTCCGATAATTTTAAGCTAATGACAAGAGGATCTTTTTGTCCATTGTTACTAAGAACAAACGATTGATTTGTAATTTTGCTTACAGAATTTCGAATCTGAGTGAAAAGGAACGAAAAAGGGATGCTGAAAACCACCAAGATATAATCTAAGTTTCAGGAGTTTCAAGATTTCTAGAAACTGTACTTATGTCGGTTGTTATAATACAAGAGAAATGAGCAAAGTTAGTCTGAAAGTGAATGTACATGTAGGGAGGATCCTTCGTCTTCGTTTTGTAGTATTTTTTATTTGTTTATTTTTTGCACGTGTCATCATTCGGTACTGGAAGCGAAGATAAATCTCTTTGACACTTTGGCATGAGCTATGAAACATACTTAAGATTTTATAACTAGGAACGAATGCTAATTCTGTTCTGTTTACTGGGCTAGTTTGAGATATCTCTGTTAAGATACCATGCTCGAAAATAGTAAGATAGTACAATACTTAATACGTAAGGGATCCGGTCCGCGCAGTAATGTTGAAACTTTGAAAGTGAATCCTGATTATCTCCCTTGGATCGAAACATACAGTAGTCTACAGTTGTCGAGTTGTGACGGTGAGTCACAAGAGTGACGTCCCTTCATGTAGCCGACCCGCCGGCAGACGAACGGGTGGGGCAGTTCACTTGCAACTGCATGGACTAAAGAAAACTGATTTAAAATTTGAAGAAATACATTTTAATTCCGAATTATTTGAACTCCTTGATATGGAAGGT
Organism: Hanleya hanleyi; assembly: GCA_036873755.1. Lineage (NCBI taxonomy): Eukaryota > Metazoa > Mollusca > Polyplacophora > Lepidopleurida > Hanleyidae > Hanleya > Hanleya hanleyi. Next base: position 58,390 of record JAVTVY010030521.1, on the reverse strand, counting down.
GAAGGTGTGGATATTCTCTATAGTCAATATATAGAATATGCCCCAAGGTTTGATCCGCCGACTCTTGTGATGCAACATCACAAATCGGGAATACCGTATTAATTTGAAGCATAACGTGGATTTTCGAATCGGACCAAAAAAGGTATTTTGCACAATTAGATGACAAGGGGAACCTGGGTACCAAATTTGAGAAAGATCCATGCAGTACTTCCTGAGAAATGACGATAAAGTTTAATGGGATAATCCAAGATGGCTGCCTGGTGGCCATATTGGATTTTTGAATCGGACCGAAAAAGGCATCTTGCACAACTAGACCCCAAGGGGAACCTGTATGCCAAATTTGAGAAAGATCCACGCAGTACTTCCTGAGAAACGACGATAACAATCTTTCATGGGGAAATCAAAGATGGCTGCCTGGTGGCCATATTGGATTTTCGAATCGGACCAGAAAAGGTATCTTGTACAATTGGAACCCAAGGGGAACCTGTGTACCAAATTTGAGAAAGATCCATGCAGTAGTTCCTGAGAAATCGCGATAACAAGGTTTCATGGGGAAATCAAAGATGGCTGCCTGGTGGCCATATTGAATTTTCGAATCGGACCAGAAAAGGTATCTTGCACAACCAGACCCCAAGGGGAACCTGTGTACCAAATTTGAGAAAGATCCATGCAGTACTTCCTGAGAAATGACGATAAGAATGTTTCATGGGGAAATCCAAGATGGCTGCCTGGTGGCCATATTGGATTTTCGAATCGGACCAGAAAAGGTATCTTGCACAGCTAGTCCCCAAGGGGAACCTGTATACCAAATTTGAGAAAGATCCGTGCAGTACTTCCTGAGAAATCGCGATAACAAGGTTTCATGGGGAAATCTATGATGGCCACCTTGTGGCCGTATTGGATTTTCGATTCGGATCGAAAAAGGCATCTTGCATAACTAGACCCTAAGGGGAACCTGTGTACCAAATTTGAGAAAGAACCATACAGTAATTCCTGAGAAATGACGATAAAGTTTCATGAGGAAATCAAAGATGGCTGCCTGGTGGCCATATTGGATTTCCGAATCGGACCAGAAAAGGTATCTTGCACAACCAGACCCCAAGCGGAACCTGTGTACCAAATTTGAGAGAGATCCACGCAGTACTTCCTGAGAAACGACGATAACAATCTTTCATGGGGAAATCAAAGATGGCTGCCTGGTGGCCATATTGGATTTTCGAATCGGACCAGAAAAGGTATCTTGTACAATTGGAACCCAAGGGGAACCTGTGTACCAAATTTGAGAAAGATCCATGCAGTAGTTCCTGAGAAATCGCGATAACAAGGTTTCATGGGGAAATCAAAGATGGCTGCCTGGTGGCCATATTGAATTTTCGAATCGGACCAGAAAAGGTATCTTGCACAACTAGATCCCAAGGGGAACCTGTGTACCAAATTTGAGAAAGATCCATGCAGTAGTTCCTGAGAAATTGCGATAACAAGGTTTGATGGGGAAATCCAAGATGGCTGCCTGGTGGCCATATTGGATTTTCGAATCGGACCAGAAAAGGTATCTTGCACAACTAGACCACAAGGGGAACCTGTGTACCAAATTTGAGAAAGATCCATGCAGTAGTTCCTGAGAAATCGGACGAAAAGCGATTTGAACAGCCCACCATCTGGTGATGGTGGGCTAATATAAACCTGACAGTCTTTGATGTCGTATGACGTCAATATTTATCCAATTTTGTCTGCACGTAGGACCAGACCCCAAGGGGAACCTGTGTACCAAATTTGAGAAAGATCCATGCAGTACTTCCTGAGAAATGACGATAAGAATGTTTCATGGGGAAATCCAAGATGGCTGCCTGGTGGCCATATTGGATTTTCGAATCGGACCAGAAAAGGTATCTTGCACAGCTAGTCCCCAAGGGGAACCTGTATACCAAATTTGAGAAAGATCCGTGCAGTACTTCCTGAGAAATCGCGATAACAAGGTTTCATGGGGAAATCTATGATGGCCACCTTGTGGCCGTATTGGATTTTCGATTCGGATCGAAAAAGGCATCTTGCATAACTAGACCCTAAGGGGAACCTGTGTACCAAATTTGAGAAAGAACCATACAGTAATTCCTGAGAAATGACGATAAAGTTTCATGAGGAAATCAAAGATGGCTGCCTGGTGGCCATATTGGATTTCCGAATCGGACCAGAAAAGGTATCTTGCACAACCAGACCCCAAGCGGAACCTGTGTACCAAATTTGAGAGAGATCCACGCAGTACTTCCTGAGAAACGACGATAACAATCTTTCATGGGGAAATCAAAGATGGCTGCCTGGTGGCCATATTGGATTTTCGAATCGGACCAGAAAAGGTATCTTGTACAATTGGAACCCAAGGGGAACCTGTGTACCAAATTTGAGAAAGATCCATGCAGTAGTTCCTGAGAAATCGCGATAACAAGGTTTCATGGGGAAATCAAAGATGGCTGCCTGGTGACCATATTGAATTTTCGAATCGGACCAGAAAAGGTATCTTGCACAACTAGATCCCAAGGGGAACCTGTGTACCAAATTTGAGAAAGATCCATGCAGTAGTTCCGAGAAATTGCGGATAACAGAAAGTTTCATGAGGAAATCCAAGATGGCTGCCTGGTGGCCATATTGGATTTTCGAATCGGACCAGAAAAGGTATCTTGCACAACTAGACCACAAGGGGAACCTGTGTACCAAATTTGAGAAAGATCCATGCAGTAGTTCCTGAGAAATCGGACGAAAAGCGATTTGAACAGCCCACCATCTGGTGATGGTGGGCTAGTATAAACCTGACAGTCTTTGATGTCGTATGACGTCAATATTTATCCAATTTTGTCTGCACGTAGGTCCAATGATAATAAACAGGGGATTAACTTTGACCCATGTCAGTGTTATACAGCAAGTGTAGTATCTCCAATGTAGTTATTGGCAAAAAGAGACAAGGATTTAATGGAGTCAGTCGGTGTAGACTGAATGTCTAATCTGATTGGGCAGTAGACCCACATTGGCTGATGAAGTTAGTGGGTCATGAAACTTCTACCATCACATCCAGCATTCAGTACTGCAAAAATAACTGCTTCGATAATGAATGTCCACGTCATAATCGAAATATCTTCTTCACGAGAGAAGCCTTTAACACCAATCTGAGCAGGCATAACATACATATATACAGTCACACCGACTCCTGGGCCCAATGTGATTGATTTAAACTTTCATTGAAACGGCTCCGAAATAACAAAAATATTGTTTTAAAAGAAGCAGATAAGAGATCAGCTGTTGTAGTTATGAACAATTCGTACTATGAAGAGAAAATGTTAGAAATAGTAAACGAGGTAAGTTGTTATGAGACTTTATCCAACAATGCCGACAAAACAACTAAAACAAAAATTGATCATTTAATAGCACAGCATGGAAAAGTGACATAAACAACTTTACCAGAAAACTAAGACAACACATCAACTGACCCATCCATCGTAAAAACAGAAAGGAACATTTAAACCACCGCGAGGCCGAAATGTGGATTTAGAAGGCATCTTAAGGTTAGCAAACATATTGCAGAATGTGCTAGTGATCTGGTAACGAAATTTAGTATTTTTTCGTTTTATAAGATGAAATCCGATGATACAGTCAGGCGACAGACAAAGGAACAGTACTTCATGCGGAAGTTCAAATGTCAATTAAACTGTTAATAATACCTTTATTGATATATGAACTGTATAATTTAAACAATTAATTATTTCTTTTCGCATATATCGACTGAAAAAGGGGATGTCAGACATAGGTCGGTAAAAACTAATCATGTATTTATCCAGTCTGGACCTGTCAGGCAATACTGTCTCAACGGACATGTCATCTAATGTTCTGTTTTGTTCTATAGTATATATCATTGTCGGATTATAACAAACAGTTTTACCTTTTGTCTGCTGCTTTATATTGTAAATATGTATGTCTCCAATGTCCAATTAGTATTTATAAATGCGTTTTAACATGTTCAACTGCAAGGCAACTGTATGTATATATAGCATTATATATGAATAAATATATTATTGATATTGAAAAGTCAATAAAATGGACGAAACCCGTTTAGCAGTGCAATATACAGTTTAGCTCTTACATATATATACATTATATATACACACACATATATATATAGAGAAACACACTAGAATATGAGCTAAAATTGTATATTATACTCCACCGTTCAATGCTATACAATTACGTCTGCTTCCACTTGACTGATACTGGCGATAATTAACTAGTCTGTTATAAAAATTCTAGTATAACAATTCAACAGTTTAATTCACATCGGAATTTGCTAATAAAGTATTGTTCCATCGTCTGTCGCCTGATGTTGTCATCTGTTTTCATTTTGTAAAAGGGGAAAATACGGAATTTAGTTTCAAGATTACCAGCACAATCGGCTAAATATGTTTACTGACTTTTAGGTGTCTTAATGCAGGCGTATTTATTTGTTGACGATGGACCCTAACCCTATTTCTAAGCAAATCCCCAGTTTCACCGATATACGCTTTGTCACATCCATTGCAAGAAATGACATACAACAAATTTTGCGAGCTGCAGTTCATGTCACTGTTAACTTTGAAATTAGTACCAGTGTGACGAAACAAAAACGACTGTCTTACTTCTATATTTATGCAACATTTACACCTATTGTTTCCACATCTTGACACAGTAAAAGCATTAATTTTTGATGTGAACTTAGCAGAGGTGAGTATCTGTTTAAGGTTTGGTGCCTGTCGCTTTCCATTTATTAATTTAATTCCACCAAAACACTTTTTCAGTCGTTCATTCGATTCGAGCACCTTGAGACGGTCAAAAAGTTATCATTATTTGGATATTAAGTGTTAATGAAAGTAAGTAATCCTTGGCTAGATGGTTCCTTGGTAGATTTTCTCAATTCATTAATATTAATACCAAGCGCTTTCTTGATTCCCACATTATTAACTTCTTCTGGGTAATTTCTAGCTGTCAAGAAAATCTTAAGTTCACCTAACCGTTTGACACGCAGATCAGCGTCAGTGACAATGGTACAAATTCTCCTCGCAAGTGTGAAAGGAACCTGATTTTTGTATGTCGAGGGTGACATGAGTTATATGACAGGTACTGTTTGATGTCAGTTGCCTTATAGAAAATACCTGTGATGATTTTGTTATCTTCTCGCTTTAGCAAAATATCGAGAAAGGAAATTTCTGACACACTACTCTCCATAGTAAACTTAATATTTGGATCAAGCTCATTCAAAAGATTGTGAAATTCATCCAAGCGGCCAAATTCGGAGTTCCAGATTATGAAGCAATCATCCAGAAATCGTTTGAACGAACCTTCAATCTTTTCTTTGACATCACTACCGAAATGGTTTTCAACTTTATCAGGGAGCTGTTTTTCGAGGTATCCTAAAACTAAAGTCGCATAGGTTGGTGCGAACTTCGGTCCCATCGCCGTGCCCAAAGTTTGGCGTTAATTTTTGTCCACAAATTTAAATGAATTATTTTCGAGAATCAGCTTGATTCCAAATAAAATAAATTATATTGTGAAACGGGCGTCATTTTGAATAACATGATTGTCTAACCAGTAACGAATCGCTTTTAAGCCTAGCTCGTGCGATATGCTATCATACAAGTTGGTCACATCAAAAGTGCAAAATACTTCGTCTTGTGAAATATCTGTCGGAATGTGGTCAAGAAAATCTATATCGTCCCTGATATATGAGGAAACATATTGAATGTGTGTTTTTTGCAAAATGTCAATCAGTTCAATGTGTTTGTGTGTAGAACAAATTGGACCAGCAATAATAGGTCTGAATGTAAGATCCTCTGGTGAAAGTGTTTGCTCTTTAACGGCACTAATAATAGTGCGAGATTAATGAACTTTGGGTAAACCATACAATTGGCTTGTTTTTGATTCAAACTTAGCCAAAGATGCCGTTTCCTTCTCAGTCAAATCGGATATTGTCTTGTTCAGTTTTAAATTATGCTATGGGATGTTTCTTTGATTATAGAGTTGCTTGAATGTCTCATTATTAATATCTGTGAAATTTAACAATACAATATATCAACAGCATATAGGTATTCCAATGGGTACTAATTGTGCACCCCTTTTGGCTAACCTATATATTTTTCTTATGAATACGACTATATACAGACGCTTTCAAAAAACAGATAATTTCAAACCCGTTCCTACTCATTCACCAAACTCTTTTTAGACGATCTTCTTGCTGTGGATAATCGCTATATAAATGACGCAGTGGAGGAGACATCCAACTTTCTGGATCTGAAGGAAACTACGGAAGGCCCTAACGGCACATCTTATTTAGACCTATATCTCTATAAACATGAAGCGAGGCTTCTCTCTCGGCGAATTTACGACAAACTGATGATTACAATTTGGACATCTTAAACTATTTCTATCTGGACAGTAATATTTACCAGAGGGACCTGCATTTGACGTATTCACATCTCGCCTACTAGCATTTGCTAGATCACGTGTTAAATGTAACGATTATAATCAACGTCACAAAACATTGCGGAAACTTATAAAATACTGCTACATGAAGCTCCGCCACTCAAAATTTCGCGGATTTGGCGATACATATCGCATGCGGATAGCAAAATACGAGCAATGCGTGCAATATCTATGGCGTTACGTTTCGTAACTTGTCTGATTCCGCTTAACCCGGAGTTAGGGGTCGTATGAACACAAGTAATTCAAGATCCTCATAGTGTTCATATGATCAGCCCCAATCAAAGCGTGGCCGAGATACATCATACTCTAGATAACGACTTTACAACGATAATCATATGGATTAAGAATACCGATCAGCGATATGGATTTGATATTTTTGAAAAATCATGAGGTCTTGCCGACATCATTGAAAACTCTTGACCGCTTCTCTCTTGCAGAAAACTAGGCTAGTTTTATGTATACTATGATTTATTCTTTTAATTTGGTGACAATGCTATTGAATTTGGTCTTTAGATTATGGACGCGGAGAACACGATTGAATGATGGACTAGACGCTTGTATATTAACGTCACGATATTCTAATCACCTACCCAGTATAACTGACAAGTACTACCCCTTAAAACTTGAATCGTGAGACTATGTGGAGAAAGATCGGGAATATGTAGGTATGTGGAGTTTGCATGAGATGATGGCTAAACTTTTTGAACGTTTCCAAGTGTTTGTGTGGGCCTGGACTGGAACGGTTTTAAGGCATCCGAGATAAATATTAAGATTATCAGTTCACTCAAGTACGAATTTGAGTCACTGTTTGACGGCGATGCATCATTCAAGATAACGACTGTACATCGAAATTCATATGGATTAAGAATACTGATCTGCGATACGGATTTGATATTTTTGGAAATCATGAGGTTTTGCCGGCATCATTGAAAACTTAATCGCTTCTCTGTCTTGCAGGAAACTAGCCTATATTCATGTAGGTTATGATTGTTTTTCTTTGAATTTGGTGCTAATGCCGTTATATGAATTAGGTCTTTGGATTATGGACGCGAAAACTCTTCAATAGACGACGGCTGAATATTGAGTGACGGACTGGATGCTTTTGTAATTTTGATAACAGGCGACCAGACCGAACACTATATCAAACCACACTTATCATAAACGTGAATGTGTTCAATAACAGACCGAAACTGCTACTAAAACAAGTAACAAAGATCTTAAACTGATTCTAGTTCTTACTAATTCAGTCACAAAAGACTAAAATTGGATTATAGGGTTAATAGGAAATTTACTATGAACTGTTTTGTTCCAACTTCCCGCCCTAAAAAAAAGGATTTAGACACTGGAATAAGGCTATCACACTATTCTATACATATTGCACCTTACTTCATTACACGTCACTGAAAATTGTTTGAATTAAATTGACCAGCCAAATTCTGCCAGAAGTATTCAAAGTCAAAGACCTGTGTATATACCTTTGGAAAAACTTCTAATTTGGACACAACGGTATTTCTCGCGAACTAAATGATTCCGTGAATATTTCTCAAGACTATTCATGAATCGCCATGGGTTTTCTTATCTTGATGGATAGTCTGTCCGCATTGAAACTCTTGTGGTGTTCCAATGCATATGTCCAATAGTGTGATATGACTTCTTGTCAGTACAGCGGCATCTTTTCTCACTACTTGTATATGTTGCTTTTAATTCTTATCTGTATATGGCGGCGAGATTCTGCAGGTGGACGTTTCATCACCGAGGCTTGCCCTCTGTACTGATTTGTAGTTCGTGACTGGTCAACATGGTGCAGAATGAAGCGTTTCGTCGGCGTTCATCCTCAAAGGCTTTTGTTTTAAATAAGAATTTGCATTCTTCCAATACATTATTTTGCCCTTTTGGGCCGTTTCTTCTATCTTACGGCCACATAGTTCTTAACTTTCGGTCACAAGTCTCAGATAAGTAGGAAAGTAAATTAAAGGACGAGGAAAACATTAATAGCATACGAGATATAATATTTGATACCTATAATAAATATAACAATTAAAGCAAAGCACACACACAGACGCGAACGTTCTATTTTATACAATACACTGGAGTAAACAGGTTCGGGGTCACGCGTTAGATCTGATATTGGCCTACTGATGTTTTCTAAACGTTTAACTATCTGGCAAGTTTCCCCAATCCAACAAGCACAATTACAGCACATGTACAGGCCATTACAACACGAACCAACTGGAAGCATTACACAGAGTCTTTTCCACCCTCTATCTCCTAATATACAAGACTCCGGTATTATATACTAGGCCTACTGCCCGATTCACGTCTCGAGCTCTTTAAAACAGATCACCACGCTCTTTATCCGTCAGCTAACCCCACACGTCATGGGTTTATGAACGCCTACCCACGTCCGAGCGTGACCGTTCCATCCTGCCCGTCTGAAATTCTTTTCACGTCTGGACATTCCACTACGAACCTGCCACCCCTTACGCAAGGTATAAACAGGAAAACTAAAACTATTATTCAGGCCGATGGATCATGACTGAAGTATACTGTATCTATAAAGAGACAGTTCAAATCTCAAAACCAGTATATAAAGTAAATGTGTCTAGAATGAAGACTTAGTCCCAGCAGACAAAGCTCCGAATAATATAATATTCATATGTAAATATTACTATTACCAGGTGCTGGTTAAAGAATTGAGTGTAGACATATCTTCATCAAATACGTCTACTTACTCCCAAACTGCATTTACTCTGGAAGATTTATTTAACAATCACAAAAAGTTTCTCAGGGAAAGAGGTATTTGTCTTCCAACCAATCATAACGACATACCAAAAATATACTGGACTCCCAAAATGCATAAATCACCATACAAAGCTAGATTCATAGCTGGTTCTAGAAGCTGCACCACCAAGCTTCTTTCAACCCTATTGACGAGGGCCCTTCAGGAGGTAAAAGCATTTTGGGAAAGGTATTGCGCCACTATTTCTAAGAACTCTGGCGTTGAATGTATGTGGATATTGAAAAACTCAAAATGTCTTACGGAAGAACTTGATGCTAAAGGTCACATACCGTACAGACATGTATCCACATGGGATTTCTCGACTCTCTATACTACAATCCCTCATCAGGACCTTATTGACCGTATAAGTTCATTAATAGTATCTGTGTTCAAGAAAACTGATCGTAGATATATTCATGTCGGAAGCCATAAAGCATTCTTTAGCTCGACTACATACAAGAGATATCATTCATGGGGTGTTTCTTTGTTTATAGAGTTGCTTGAATTTCTCATTAAAAATATCTATGTGAAATTTGGCAACACAATATATCAGCAGCATATAGGTATTCCAATGGGTACTAATTGTGCACCCCTGTTGGCTGACCTGTATCTGTTCTCTTATGAATATGACTATATGCATGCGCTTTCAAAAACCGATCCATTCAAAGCCCGTTCCTTCTCATTCACCAAACGCTATATAGACGATCTTCTCGCTGTGGATAATCGCTATATACATGACGCAGTGAAGGATATATATCCGCCTTCACTGGATTTGAAGGAAACTACAGATAGCCCTACAGGCACATCTTATTTAGATCTCTATCTCTATAAAAATGAAGCGGGCATTCTCTCTCGTCGACTTTATGACAAAAGAGATGATTACAATTTCGACATCGTAAACTATCCCTTTCTGGATAGTAATATTCCAGTGGGACCTGCATATGGCGTATACATATCTCGCTTAGTAGCATTTGCTAGATCCTGTGTTAAATGTGATGATTTTAATCAACGTCACAAAACACTGTTGCAGAAACTTATAAAACAGGGCTATTCCACCAAGCGCCTCCACTCAAAGTTTCTCAAATTTGGCGATACATATCGCATGCTGATAGCAAAATACGAACGTAGCGTGCAAGATCTATGGCGCTACGTTTCGTAACTTGTGTCTAATTCCGCTTAACCCGGGGCTAGGGGCCGTATGAACCCATGTACTTCAAGATCCTCATGGTACTCATATGAACAGTCACAATCAAAGCGTGACTGAGATACATCTTTTTTTTAGATGACGACTCTATAACGAATATTATGGATTAAGAATACTGATCAGCGATACGGATTTGATATTTTTGGAACATCATGATGTCTTGCCGGCATCATTGAAAACTGTTGACCGCTTCTCTCTTGCAGGAAACAAGCCTATGTTTATGTATACTATGATTGTCTTTTTGAATTTGGTGCTAATACTGTTATGTGGAAAATGGAATAGGTCTTTGGATTATGGACGCGGATATTCTCTAATGGACGACGGCTGGATTATGAATGACGGACTAGACGATTGTAATTACAAATTACTGGGGCACAAATACCATCCGACAGCTTCACATTATATCTCACCAAAACACACTGAGCACTGTGTTATAGCAGGGTCTGTTTCCACGTGAAATACCAAGCACAGAACCTCCAATATATAGCGACGGCTTACATAATACCCATCCGCACATTCACCCAAAATAAGGCAGACTCTTTGAGATGCGAATACCAAGTTATTAACTTGAGCACATGTAACATTATAATTCAAATACACTACATTAGGATAAATTCCACAATTATCCAATATTATTCAAATGAACTACATTATCAAACAATTCACTGATGCTGTGCCAAACCATATCCAATTATACATTAGTATGATGCAAATACAGGCCTGAGCCTCATTCCTTAGACCAATGACTCCTCGTTGGACTTGTGCATAATCCATGCTCCAACACCGGTAGATTGTTGCTTGGAACACCTGTAAGATACAAACCAAATTACAAACGTCTAGTCCGTCATTCATAATCCAGCCGTCGTCCATTAGAGAATATTCGCGTCCATAATCCAAAGACCTATTCCATATTCCATATAACAGTATTAGCACCAAATTCAAAAAGACAATCATAGTATACATAAACATAGGCTTGTTTCCTGCAAGAGAGAAGCGGTCAACAGTTTTCAATGATGCCGGCAAGACATCATGATGTTCCAAAAATATCAAATCCGTATCGCTGATCAGTATTCTTAATCCATAATATTCGTAGTAAAGTCGTCATCTAAAGAATGATGTATCTCAGTCACGCTTTGATTGTGACTGTTCATATGAGTACCGTTAGGATCTTGAAGTACATGGGTTCATACGGCCCCGAGCCCCGGGTTAAGCTGAATTAGACACAAGTTACGAAACGTAGCGCCATAGATCTTGCACGCTACGTTCGTATTTTTAGTGGAGGCGCCTGGTTTCTGCAACAATGTTTTGTGACGTTGATTAAAATCGTCACATTTAACACAGGATCTAGCAAATGCTACTAAGCGAGATATGTATACGCCATATGCAGGTCCCACTGGAATATTACTGTTCAGAAAGGGATACTTTACGATGTCGAAATTGTAATCATCTCTTTTGTCATAAAGTCGACAAGAGAGAATACCCGCTTCATTTTTATAGAGATAGAGATCTAAATATGATGTGGCTGTAGGGCTATCTGTAGTTTCCTTCAAATCCTGTGAAGGTGGATATATACCCTTCACTGCGTCATTTATATAGCGATTATCCACAGCGAGAAGATCGTCTATATAGCGTTTGGTGAATGAGAAGGAACGGGCTTTGAATGGATCATTGGAATTTTTGAAAGCGTCCATTAGAGAATATGCATATAGTCATATTCATAAGAGAACAGATACAGGTCAGCCAACAGGGGTGCACAATTAGTACCCATTGGAATTGTACTGTTCATATGAGTGAGGATCTTGAAGTACATGGGTTCATACGGCCCCTAGCCCCGGGTTAAGCGGAATTAGACACAAGTTACGAAACGTAGCGCCATAGATCTTGCACGCTACGTTCGTATTCACATAGATATTTTTAATGAGAAATTCAAGCAACTCTATAAACAAAGAAACATCCCATGAATGATATCTCTTGTATGTAGTCGAGCTAAAGAATGCCCCATGGCCTCCGACATCAATATATCTACGATCAGTTTTCTTGAACACAGATACTATCAATGAACTTATACGGTCAATAAGGTCCTGATGAGGGACTGTATTATAGAGAGTCGAGAAATCCCATGTGGATACATGTCTGTACGGTATGTGACCTTTAGCATCAAGCTCTTCCGTAAGACATTTTGAGTTTTTCAATATCCACATACATTCAACGCCAGAGTTCTTAGAAATAGTGACGCAATACCTTTCCCAAAATGCTTTTACCTCCTGAAGGGCGCTCGTCAGTAGGGTTGAAAGAAGCCCGGCGGTGCAGCTTCTAGAACCAGCCACGAATCCAGCTTTGTATGGTGATTTATGCATTTTGGGAGTCCAGTATAGTTTTGGTATGTCGTTATGATTGGTTCGAAGACAAATACCTCTTTTCCTGAGAAACTTTTTGTGATTGTTAACTAAATCTTCCAGAGTAAATGCAGTTTGGGAGTAAGTAGACGTATTTGATGAAGATATGTCTACACTCAATTCTTTAACCAGCATATGGTAATAGTACTAGTTACATATGAATATTATATTATTCGGAGCTTTGTCTGCTGGGACTATGACGAATTTACTCTGGAGATTTGCTAGAACTTCTTGCGAATTGAGGTTTCTCAGTACTTGTTTTGCTTGGGGAAGAGTACTTCTGCCAATATGGCGGATTGTTTCATAGACCCTGCTCTCAGTGAGGTCCAGCCAATCAGCGAGCACCGCAGGTTCAACTCTTTCTCGCTTAGACCAATCAATAACGTACCATTCCAATGCAGACAGAACTATCCCCTGGTCGGCCTTCAGATTTATTCTTCTTGGCTCTCTATATTTATGTCCTTTCATCAGGAGTAATTTCAGATCCTTATCACTCACCACATCAAGGTCACCAGTCACAATATGTTTGCATGGTGTATAGATAAAGTTCGACGATTCACAATCATAACTATAGCCTCCCGACGTGTATAAGTTCCTGTCAAACTCCTTGACAACATTGGGGTAATTGAATATTTTGGTGGCTATAGATTTAGTATACTTATATGAAATGCAAGGAGGTTCTGTGAACTTAAAATAGTTTGGTACAGCGTTGCGTACCTCTGGATCATTCAGGATTCGAGGCAAATTAATGATGTCCAGTCCTTTATCTAAGTAGTTGAGTTTCAAGAAAAGCCGATCTTGAGATGTTTCGATTATGTTTACTGAACGATACAACCAAAAATACGCTATATCTTGACATACTTTACTGATTTTTGGTGGTATTATATTTCCTGAAGACGCAGATTGTTGTATATCTCTGGCTATTTGATTTAAAGCTCTCAGAGGTAACGCATACAGAACTGTACGTAAGCTATGTATACTATTTGGTGTGTTAGTTAAACCCACTAAGAAATTTAAAGTGATATGATCGTGAATCATCGAACTATTAAACTTTCGCCAACCATGGCTGCGTTGTCTCCGTTGATGGGGTTTAAATAGTTGGGTAATGTTGGATATATTTGAACGGCGGTTTGTAGCATTGCCGAACCCACTGACGTTATCATTTAAACCAAACGGAAACACTGACCCAAGTTCTAGCATTCAGAATAATTCCCGCGCTCGAATTTTTCTCTCAAATCCAAAGGGGGAATCCTTAGTAGATGGATAGACGACGTCTATGATCTGAATACTAAAGTTATCTCAGCCATGCTCGGGTCCAGAAAAATGTTTACCTATAAGCAAGTGCTTTTTCCTAACGGATTTTCTGTCACCGTTCACCCTAAGATGGAGTCTTTGGGTGGTCTTGCCAACATACTGTTGACCACACTTCTTACAGGAAACTAAATAAATACAGTTTGTAGTAGAACAACTAAGATCAACATACGAGTTAACAGAATATGAGTTACCAGTTAACGCGGAACTAAATGAAGCTGAAGTATTAAAGAGTGGACACGTGAGACATCCACGATGTCCACACTTAGAAATTTTGAAATTATTACATGTAGAATTCGGTGCTAAACAATCATCAAGCGCAATATTATAAGGTTTTATGTCGGTGCCTTGCTTTGCTGTCAGAAATATATCTGTCATTTGGATTGGAAAAGGTCTTAGTGCATTTCGAACTATTAGAGACTCGGCCGAGAAACCTGCACTAAGGTTCCTCGGGTCTGTCTTAATATTATTTCTTTCTGTTGTATCCATTATGAGTGTTGGGTGTGCAGGGGCCCGGCTTCGGGGACAACTTGTCCACCAGCAGAATCCAGGCATACACAGGTTAAAATTACAAGCGTCTAGTCCGTCATTCATAATCCAGCCGTCGTCCATTAGAGAATATCCGCGTACTAACACATACTATACTGCCTCTCCCAGGCCTAATATTCGTGCACTTCTTACATTAAGGATATCTGATGTAGGCAATGCAATGCAGGAAATCCACATTACACTAGCTGACCCACACAATACAAACAGGTCACAATGATATACATCACAAACATACCTACATATAACATCACACAATTCTGAAGCATTAGTTATGTTAGGCCACTGAAAATAATTTTCCGTTACAGCCAAACACAATTTGTGACACTTCCCATCAGATGACTTGATAGGGCTATTATATCATAGCTCTTGCATATTAGTATCTAATACCGCTCAAGCCGGTGCTAGGGGCCGTGTGGGCATGTCATTTTTTCCACATGAGCAGTTACAATAAAAGCGCGGCTGAGATTCAAATTGTCACAGGTAATAATATAATATAATAAGACTATTGGCCTGTTTTGCATATGACTTCTTGTCAGTACGTCGGCATCTTTTCCCACGTCTTACATATCGCTCCAATTTGTTATCTGTATATGGCAGGATTCTTCTGGTGGACTGTTATTCCCCGAGGCGAGCCCTTTATACATGTCATTCGACAAATATATGTAGGTTTATTGTTTTGTTGGGAAATTTAAGCCGTACGACGTCGGGCATTACAGGTTAGTTTTTCTGAGTATTTTTGCATTGTATGGATACAAAAAGCACTGCACCGTAATTAAGCAAAATTGTGATACGTACACGTACGCGACTGGGACCAGATACAGTAACCTTTCAACTGCATATTTACAACGTTTTCTGATGTGTATAGGGGTTCCATGCGCACCTATTTTGACCAGTTGTTATCTGGTGTGTATGTTGGATTTCTGGGGGGCAAAATGGCAGAAATTCGCTAACAAACTATCAATTTCACGAAAACTTTTTAACTTTTCTTTTTGCCATCAAAATAAACACATTAAATCTAAAATTTCAGGTATTAGATATGAAAAGATTGTGGGAAAATATAGCGGTTATCCGCGCTTTCTATTTCACTCCAAGAAAGAAAGTGACTTTCAAAGCCAAATTTTTGTGTTCTACTTTTCTTGCATCACAACAAAACATTACAATTATTCGTCTTATCGGCTGAATCGCTTCACCAGCATTCCAAAATTTGCGTCGTCCATCATGTCGCTACCGTGTGACATAAACAAGGCCCGAATATCTGATAGATTCTTAGAAAACAATACTTAAACTGTAACCCAAACTGTTGGAGCGAGAGAGGGTAGTGATGAACAATATATACAAGCGTCTAGTCCGTCGTTCAATATTCAGCCGTCGTCCATTGAGGACGGATCAATTCACACAGAGCGTGAGGCTATTATATATTCTCCACATACCGATGAGTTTGTTAAAAAATATTATATACAAAATTTTTAGTTAGTGTCAGGCGAAGATATCGCGAGAGGAAATTTGAGACGACATTGTCTGATCGATTGATACTCAAATGGCTGTTGTGAGTGATTTAAATCTTTTCTAGCGATGGAAATTCATTATTATGAATTGAACTTGTAGTCTCGCTACAGGAATCCATGTGTATGATTCCAGTAAACCTGTTCTTGTAACATGACAAATGCCTGTCTGCGAATTCTGGATATCATAATTTCTGTAAAGACATCCTGGTGTTCAACTGTGTTCAAGCGAACTATTGTCCACACTCGTGATATTATTTCCCAGATAAAATCATCGCGTGCTAGGCTTGATGTATTTACATGCGTCTGGTCGGTAATTATTGTTGAGAGTTACATGTATGTGAGTGATACATACGGTAATTCCCCTAATAATTCAATCACAGGAAGTTCACTTTTCAACTCTATTATTCAAATACAGAGAAAAAGTAGCATTCCCGTTCTTCTATCAAATTGAAGAAAAGCCATATAATGACAAAATGTGACACCTTGCAGATGGTGCCATCAAGAATATTTTCAGATATAAGCCATTTTTGTTGCGCTTCCGGTGATGGAATTATTAGGGGAATTACCGCACGCTTCTACACCTCTTCTGGAAATATAGACGAAAAAGCAATAACACGTTTTGATTTTTAGATTCAGAGCCAAATTTGGACTAAAAGCAATCTTGAATCGCCATGGTCCTTGAAATGTATATTGCAGTTCTCTGGTATTTTGAAGAAGCTGGGAATTTTTTTCTTCTGAATTTGATAATGGGGTGGGGTAACATTTAATGTCATTACTCTGACAGTAGACCAGTTATCTTGATTCTGGTCATAGCGAGCGATAGATGTATGATGGCAAACAGTATTATATGCAGATGCAATTGTTGAGGTGTCATTCCAAGACTGTGATGGTGATTCGTATGAAAAGGTGAAAAAAACCATATTTCGATTACTCACAATTTCGGACATACAGCTCGGGAAAAACAATTCGTTTTATCTACAATAATACCGCATTAAAGGCCTGTGATTTGACACATAGTTGACTCAAGGTGATGAAAAAATAGAACATTTGCGATCATTTTTGTAAAATTATGAATTTTGGGGGGTGGGTAATATTTTGCGAGATATTCCGGTCTTCTTTATATCAAATTGTAGCCTAATGAATGACACAACTTTTGGTATGCTGATGAAGCGATTCCGTAGATATGCCGAGATAAGTGTAATAGTTTTTTCCTCGAATGAAACAAGCAAAAAACAAATATATCGACCGTATTTCTTAGGATGAGTCTGACATAAAGATCGGAAAACCTCTGCATTTTTCTTCAATCATACCACACCAAATACGTGTAACACAATACATACTATTTTCAATTTGATGGAGAAATAGGAACGTTGAGAATATTTTTGTAAAATTATGGATTTCTGAGAGTTATTAAGGGTGGGGTAAGATTGGTAAGACATACCAGACTAATACTTTTCCTGAGATGTAAAAAGAAACATTTTTTTACCACATTTCTCGAATCTTTCTTTCATTGACTCCGATAAAAGGCTCTGATAACTATTCTAGGTAAATCAAACCTTATTCAGTACTGTAATTGAAGACATAATCTGTTTCTTTTCATGAAAAAATAGAAAAGTGAGGAATATTTTTGTAAAATTATGGATTTATGGGAATTATTGGAAGTGGGGTATCATTTTACATTATTCGTTGACACTTGAAAAATTACTTCGATCTTATTCTCTGCAAACGTTAGGTGAATAGCACAAATTTTGATATGCTGATGGATCGATTCATTTGGTAAGACATACAAGGCTAATATTTTTTCCTGAGATGAAAAAAAAAGAGAAATTTTTTATTTTCTACCAGATTTTAGGACTCTTTCTTTCATTCATTCACATAGAGGGCTCTACTAACCGCCATATTGTAGCTAAGTCAATCTATATTCAATACCTGTCATTGAAGCTTTAATTTGTTTCTTTTGGTGGGAAAATAGAAAGCTAGAAATATTTTTGTAAAATTGAGAATTTTTTGGTGTCTTAATGCCATTTTATCGACCGATGAACACACTTGCAATCTTACCACCGGTCGGAAAATGTGTGCGTGCTGTCCCTCTATATATACACATTATAAAAGGTTGTAGGTATCCAGGAAATGGGGGTAACGAAAACCCTCTTTTGCACTTCTGGTCAACTGACTAATAGATGAGTTATATATTATCAAAATTTGTTCCAGTATATCAACTTTATGACGTCAATTGGGGTCATATCCGAATGTCTACTGAAAAAATTGCTCTCACTTAAAATAGTGGATAGGTGTATTTGTATTGCATATCTATCTTATTAATGAACCAATATAACTAAACATAATATAAACCTGGCAAAGCTTTTAAATATCTAAGATCGGTGTTGTATACCAACCAAATGGTGTAATTGCGGGTAGTACTGAAATGCAGTTTGAACAAAAATAGTGTCTCTTGATTATATGTGATTGAACATAATCTTTCTAAGTATTGGCCCTCTCTTTCTGGCATCCATTATGTTTTTTTCACCATTAATCTCATTGTCATATACAATCAAGATTCGTATTTGTATATCAACCAAGTTTGACATTATTTGGGGGACGTCTTTAAATGTCAACTTTTAAAAATGGGCGTATGTGTAAGTGTATTACTATATCCTTTTTATTACTGACCCAAATCTGTCTAAACACCATAATATATTTCTCAAAATTACTTAGCAGTGCATTTTCTCTGACTGTGTCGAGTATTACTGCATATAATATATCAAATGTAACGAAGGTTTGTTTTAAACTATACTCTCTACCAAAACGAATGAGTGGGCAGGGAATAGGCAGTAGGATCAGCATATCTTAACAATAAATAGTTCAGTCTGTGTCTATTATACTATATATCTCTTAGCAACAATTGCATCAGTCAGTGTAGTTTGACTGCCACATCTGAGTTTCAACTGAAAAATACGCTGTTCCCGATTGCGTAGCGCTTTGTGTCAAACGAGTATGGATGAACATTATATGAGAGCTACATAATGAGTGCTACAATAATATCAGGTGACTTCACTATCGTTGCATAATTCTTTGGCGCATACAGCATCATTGCTGAATTCAAAATAATTCCATATCTCTCTGTAATTATACAGCTTCATTAAAATTACTGCAACAGTTTCATGGGAATTTTTCAGACTGTTTAAGTCAAATTTCAACTGGAGCGTCATCGATAAAACCATGAGAGATCATCGGGTTTTATTCAAAATCCAAACTTGCCAAGTAAATCTTCACCAAATTGCTGATCAAATCGGACTACAGTTTGGTGCAATCGATTCTTCAATACGAATTAACTTTCAAATGGGCTGCTTGGAGCTGAATGAGACCCTTGACTCCTTCCAACTGGATCACAGATGGAAGCCACATGAGACCAAGATGATGAAATTTTGATGTGAAACATTGGATTTCGATAATTGTACACCGACGAAGTTGAGATGAATACCCCTAGTAATGAAACGATTCCTACATTGAATGGTATCTTCTCCTGTCATATTCAATTTATCTCTGGCATTCCGCAATGATTGGATTACAGAAACAAATCGTGATATTAAAAAACTCAGGTCGTTTCGGCGAAATAAAAAATGAATAGCTGCAGGGTGTTATTTCGGCATATTAAAAAAAAAAGATTTTTAAATACGGCCTTTTTCATCTTGACTCGACTTGGGAATGTGTGTTAAATCGACAGTGTCTGCCTTATGAAGTCCGGATCGATCTCT
The DNA here is from genome assembly GCA_036873755.1 of Hanleya hanleyi. Lineage (NCBI taxonomy): Eukaryota > Metazoa > Mollusca > Polyplacophora > Lepidopleurida > Hanleyidae > Hanleya > Hanleya hanleyi. Next base: position 38,393 of record JAVTVY010030521.1, on the reverse strand, counting down.
TGCGAAGTACTACGTGGAAGCGTGTATGATTCCTGTACGTAGCTGCAGTATTATCAGTATGCCAGCTTTTATCGTAGATTACATGGCAGATTACTGTATATAAAAACTATTTGCACTGAGCCAGAACAGTTTTCCCACAGCAGCTCTCTCAACATGATAAGATTTTTCGTTGCTGCTACCATAGTCGCTGTGGTAAGATGATGAGGAGATATTGCCATGTATTGTTTTACTTTACTTTTGTGATCTAGACGATTGAGTGTAAGCGTGGGAAACTACCGGGTGATCTTCGCCATCTGGTCATCTCGGCTGATTTAGTCTAACTTTGGACTAATTCCTGAAATACGACGATGATCGAAAATGAAGCGGAATCCATATCATAGCATTTAATATTCATACGCCGGTGCATAACTGTTTTGGTGTTATATATCAATATTACATTTACAGATTTCAATGTCAAAGCGTAAGATGTCAAACAAAATTCGAATCGAGTTAGGTGGATATCTGACATTTAATCTTTGCATTTTTGTTGTCTTTGGAAGGTGTATTGCCAGGAGACCTCCCAGGCCCCTGAGGTAACCACTCATCCGCCTCACACTCACGCACCGTATATAAATCACACTGTGAGTCTGACAAACAGCGTCTGGTTCACGGACGTCGGAACACTCGTAAGTTATCAGCTGTCGTTTTTATTTTTTCAATATGGGAAGTTCTCCGAAACGTCCTGCGAGACGTGGATGGTGGTGGTGGTGGTGGTGGTGGTATGAGGAGCTGTTGGAATTAGTGCAACCACAAGGCATCCCCACCCCTCTAAGGGAACATAATGTAATGATATTTGTGTCTTTCAACTTCATTCCATCAGACGAACGGTGCCTTTGATGTACCAGTGTTGGTTCTTTTGATATTTGATGTTCTTAGAAATAGACAGTGACTCAGCCTATATTCTTCTGAGGTCATGTGACTTCTTGTCAGTACGTTGACCACCCCTTGTTATGTTGTGTTTACTTTGATAGCAACTCCTGGTGCTGAAGACAGATTCTGGATGTTACGTGCATCACCTAACCCATCACCAGATCCATGACATAAGAGACCCGGAACATCTTTTGAACCTTGAGGTAGGTTTCCAATATCAAGTTTATGTCAGGATCTCTAACAAGCACAACTCGTTGGAAGCACTGAATCAATTATTCTTGTCAATGGTATCAATGGCTCGAGACAGCTCAAGTATCAGAAAGAGAATGTGTTGGATAATAAAAAATAGCCGTATCCGACTCATTTATGGAGTCACGGAAGTAGTGTTCTCAACAGACGGAATGATAGACAGTGTATTCTTCACACCGTAGGGATTATTTTCGACGTGGCATGTTTATTCATTCCTTCAAACCGGGCCTTGGTTAATTTGATAACTAATGATACTGGAGGCGTGCAACTGTTTATGAAGGCATAGTTATAGCATGATACCTATGTTGACTTCCGATGTAACCTTAATGTAATTTAATATCAAAGGATATTTCCAAAAGCTTAAGTCATCGAACTCAACAAGTATGGTCATCCGTCTCTGCTATAGGTATTGACGTCGTAATGGACGTTATATATCAGTATGGATCAGTAATGGAGTGGTGTGTCGAAGTTTTCACAACATACTAAATTTTCAAACAAAAGTACCCATACATATCAGATAGATTAAGAACCAGCCAAATATTGATACCTGACCAAATGGAACCATGCATACGTATTACAGGCGGTTAGAGAGTGACGATCGACTGGCGAGAACTTAGGCCCGTCGGAGTTAACGGTTTGGCAATGCAGAGTGCTCATGGGGCTGAAAATTATGCCGACGGTGCCACCCCCCCCCTCCCCCTTCCAATTCACCCGTATTAATTTTTGTACAAAATTGCAACAACACAAATGTCATGCGAGTGAAATCCCAAGAACGTTAGGCATCCCCTACCTATTTTTCATTGAGTAATGCTGGTCCCATCTCATCTTAGCCAGAGGAATAATTATTCAAGGTTTGATCATATTCCTATTTATATATAAAAATGATCGTCCTCTACTTCCTTATAGGGCTAATGCTTGCTAGTTCACGTTACCATTACTACAAATATTATCGTGCTCATATTCCTTCAGGCGGCCATCATTCACCATGTCAGACGAGCCGAGCGTTTTACAGTTGTCCAGGATACTACACATTTCCCTGACGAGATGAAAACCGCCTGTACCCAGTTTTTGCATTACCACGGTTAAACGTGAGTATATGGTACAAATCTGGAAAATACATGATCACCGACTTCACTACCTTTGGACTGGGTTGGGCTGAATTGAGATAGATGTGCGCTGTCGAATGTTACATATAATTCATTAATCAGAAAGTCAATTGTCTCGATATGCAGCGAAATATTACACAAATGGTATTCCTTGTATATTAGAGAGACCAAAGAGAGCACGTTGGCCTCTTATGACATTGATATAATTGTTGCCAATGAGTATCAAAATCTCTCAGTCTAAGATATTTTATTTGTAGGTTTATGGCAAGTAGGGCGATGGAGAAAAACACGACACGTTCATAGCCCTCAGTTGGATCAACTTAACAGTTTTGTTTTGGATGCGAAGAACTGCACATAGTCGAATCACAAGTGTATATCCATATCGTATAAATACGTGTTTCATGGAGTTATGTAGGCAGTTTGTTCTTACTTGTTAAGGACTACGTTCGTCGGATTTATAGAAACATATAAACTGATGAAGATAGCAACACAAGTATCTTGTATGTCGAGGGGAAATCCTCGTCGAATGATACACAAGAATGAGGCCATCCATTTGTGCAAGGGACCAAGGCAGACATTTTTAGTTTATCCTCTTGAAGTTTTAGTCATGTCAGATACTCCAGTTTGATTCATCTCTCAGTTACCCTTTCTTGGATATATGGGTATGTTATATAGTTCAGTTTGGTCTTTCGTTTCTATTTTACTTTGCAAATAATATACCGCATAGAGTTTGCTCCTCATGAGTTACATGTCGGTCGAATGCCATCTCAAATTTTAGTTAGATGGAATTTCATTTATAGCCATGCCAGATATGCCTGTTTGGTTGCTTCAAGACAGGCAAGCCATATTCAGTAGTCTCCCTTGGGTGACAGAATAGCATTTCTCAACTATTGTTGAAATAAAGAATACTCTCATTTTAGATTCTACAGCCTATATACCAAGCCTATATACACAGCCTATTATTCCCTTTTATAATTTACCCTCATTTTGCTCCATATGACTTAAGACAGAGGTACAAGTAAAAAGTACAATATCTCACTAACCTGTAAATATTTTTCCATCTGGTAAAAAAGCACCAAGAAGACAATCTTTCTGCCTAAAATAAGAAGTACAAAGCACTGAGTAGATATGTTAAGCACTATTTTGAATTATTTTATTATTATTTTAATTCATTTCTTATGAAATTTTTCAAATTAAAACTTAAAAATAAAGAAAAATTAAATTCAAAACTTGACAAAACGTAATTTGTTTACAAGCTGCTAATTTAGACTACATTTAGTTAAAATCTCTTTCATGACTGGTTAATTTTCTCATGTAATCATTGGGTCTTCCCAGTAATCTGTCACATGTATTGCAATTTGATGTCGATACAACGATCAAAGACATGTTTAATCTTATAATAAATGAAAGTAATATACATAAATACGTACACAGCGCATCCAAAAATATAATGCAGATGTGTTTGTGGTATACACAACTCTCATATAGAGAATAAATGTTAGTTCAGTTGGATGGATCTACATCTCCCCAACATCCTGTTGGCAGTAATATGAAAGATGGACATATTACTTGTAAACGATTAATTTTATTGCGAAAACTCATGAATAACATAGAGGAATATATTCTGTGTCTGATTTCAAGTCGATGAATGCAATGTTGCAAAACAGACAACACCAAAAAATCTGATGGTATTTGTTGATCTCTGCTACATTAACAACCATGAAAGGTGAAAACAGATTGAGATTGACTCACTTAAACTGTTAGTTGTTTGGTGAAACATTACAGTGGCAACTTACAGAAATCAAGGCCCATCTTCTAATAGAGTTGGAGGCCATACCTCTGAGTTAAACCGCGCGAAATGTCAAAGAAACTATTTGGTGTGTGGAGGGGGACTTGTTAATCGTTCGTGCTTGTAATCCAAGTTCCTTGCTACCCACAAGATATCAAATCTGAATATGAGAGAAAATTACAAACTCATGATCCTGGAGATACTGAAAATGAAATAAAATGAAAGTATATATATAAGGTAACTGCGACAGACACTAGATACACAAAATTGTGAAGCCATCATCAGTCAGATTAATTAACATCTCAGCTATCAGATTTTTTTTGTCTCATGAAAGTTACATATACAAAAGGCATTTTGGATATTCTCTGTGTGTGGAACAAACATCTGAGTGTTTACAGGTGATATGATTATTATTAATTTCACTTGGTTCAAGACTGATCATTACCCATCATTATCATTATGATGTTTATTTCACCCACATTTCGCAAATATATTTTTTTTAATTTTAATAACTGAGAAATTAATTACAATCAGTTATAAAAAAAATATTTAATTTAAATTACTAATTTAATGACATAAATTTGAAATAACCTCAATATTTGTACGTTGTTTATGAGACAACCTGGAGAAAATTGGGTTGATCAAGTCATAGCATCAGCATCAGCATGCGATATGAATCGCCCAATTTGAGAAACTTTGACTGGAGGCGCTTGGTGGTATAGCCCTGTATTATAAGTTTCTGCAATAATGTATTGTGACGTTGATCAAAATCGTCACATTCAGCACAGGATCTAGCAAATGCTACTAGGCGAGATAGGTATACGCCATATGCAGATTCCACTGGAATAGTGCTGTCTAGTAAGGAGTAATTTACGTCCCTCTTCTGTCGTAAAGTCGACGAGAGAGAACGCCGCTTCATGTTTATACAGATAGAAGTCAAAATATGATGTGCCGTTAGGGCTATCTGTAGTTTCCTTCAAATCCAGTGAAGGTTGATATATATCCTTCACTGCGTCATTTATATTGTGAGAAGATCGTCTATATAGCGTTTGGTGAATGAGGAGGAACGGGCTTTGAATTGATAAGTTTTCGAAAGCGCCTTCATATAGTCGTATTCATAAGAGAACAAATATAGGTCAGCCAAAAGGGGCGCATACCTTTATATTGTTGATATATTATGTTGCCAATTTCACATATATATTATTAATGAGAAATTCAAGCCAACATATCTTACTAAGTCGTAGAAGTAACTTGGCTTACTTAAGGATGTATTCAGTATCCCTATATAAACCTTATCTATACACCCGAGGTAGATGTACATATAATACAAAATGAAGGACTATATATATATACTGTATCGAAATCAATCTTCACATCGTGCCACTCATGTACAAACTGAGACGATGAAACAGTTTTCATCCAATTGGGATTATTTGCGTTATTGCTACCAAGGATTACCTCATATTACTTCTGAGGATAAGTAGAAGCCCCAAATAATTTGTTAGACCATTTGAGAGGCGCTGCAAGGGGAGATGTAGGTGGATGCGATAATCACTGATGAGTCACTGTATATTGTCGATAAGATAATCCACTGAATTATCGATAATAGTTCGTCAGGCTACTTGTCGTCTGATGCAATAGTCGATGAGAATTTGTTTTATGGAAAATAGCTATTTTCATATCGCAAAACCGTTTAAACGTTAGACCCTGCTGAAAGTAGGCTAGATTTGAAAAAAGTGTTTGTGATCGTGGATTTATGTTTTATGTTTTGGTTATCAGCATCTGGGCCAGTGACGGGACGATTTTATTCGAAAAATGCGAACAACGAGATGATGTTGAAATGTTCTTCCCTGCATACCGAATGGAGGTGGGAGGTGGGAGGTAATTTGGCTTAATGTCACATTAAAGTTTGTTTCACTCATATGATGACAGTCAGTTGGTTGGTGGAGGAAGCCGGAGTACCCGGAGAGAACCACCGCCCGTCGGCAAGTAACTGACAAACTTGCACACATGGACCAGCTGGGCTCGAACCCGTGCCGGTTCAGCGGTGTGAGGATAGCGGTCACCAGCGAAGCGGCTTAGACCACTCGGTCACCGAGGGCCCAGTCTCGAATGGAAAGTCGAGTGTGTGAAATAATGCAGTTTGTGTTTACCGCAAATCTAAACAATACATCGTGGTCTCGTTCCTGACCGACTGCAAACCAATATTGGGTGTGAAAATATCCCTTTTCTGTTTCGGCAAGAATGCCGCTCGCTTGCACAATAGTATAGGTTAAATCCGAGATTAATCAACACATAAATGAGATACAAATCATCACAGGAATCTATTTGGTTCACAGGGGTATCCAGTCAGAATGATGACCAGTGGTATTTAGCGAGGTTTTGTAAGTACGGTAGCGTCTTTTCCACTTCCATTGTATGCTGGTATAGTAGTATATTCCAGGTTTAATGTTTTCGTGACTTGGAATTCGTTTTTCCCTTCTATGTGGATTTGTAGACGAAAACCGCTTTCAGCCATGTAAACCAAACAACAGAGCGACAATTCCGGTGTTGGTCGGACACAACGGTAACCTGTCATTTTATCTTCCTAGCTGTGAAACTGATACATCGCCGTGATGTCCATTTCAGGATTAGCAAACTATCGCTATAGGGTTATGAGTGACGGGTAACACTCCACCACTCTCCTCTTTCTACAGAAGAGCTATTGATCACTCTCCTGGAAACCGGAAATGATATGGAGACTGATCTTGGAGAGAGTCATCACACTGGCAATATTCAAGTAAACCAATCCAAGAGAGTGAGAAAGAGCTCTCTCAGATGTTACAAATATGGGAATTGGGGAGGGGGAATTTGGCGAAAGTTGCGCTCTGTAACTTTTAAATCTCCCTATATATGTATCGTCTTCCTAATATTTAATTAGCCCCTATATAAGCTTGATAGTTTCCAACTAATTACTACCATTTCTGGCATTAAAAATATTTTACCGTGCTCTTCAACATGTTGCTACGGCATGCTATTGACGTGGGCGTATATGTGATATCACAGACGAGGAAATAGATGCGGATGTGATAGACGATTGTTTGGATAATATATCTTGTACGAAGGCCTAATTATGTGATGGAGGCCTGGATTTGGACTCTGATATATGCCACTAATGTATGCCATTACAGCTATCCGACTCTGATGTATGCCACTGTTGTATGCCAGAACAGCTACCCCCACCCCTCTTGTATGTAGATCTTCAGTTATACGAGGGAATAAAGAGTGTTTCCTATAAAAGGAAAATGGAGTCTTGAAGACCGTATTTTACATCAGTTCCGAGATTTTGTTTCTCTTAGACATGCCATCGATCAGTTCAAATTGGTTTACAATAAGTTTGAAGGTCTAAGTTACAAAGTGAGATATCATGGTTGAAGGACTGTTTGACTCTTCCCCAATTATGAAGAGGGACGCAAATGGTCTCGAAACAAGTTGGAATTCGCACAAAACCGTGTGACGTTCATGTTTGGAGGCCCCTTGAAGGACAAATCGGAAGCAGAAATGTGCAACTACCATCTGACTCGGGGAAGAAAAGAGAAGAATCATATACAGCACATGACAAACTGTAGTGATATGCAAGAGGTGGAAAAAATGACGACGCCTGGCGACTAAAAAGCAACCATATGACTCTACATGAAAGCATCCCTCAGCACCTAACATTCAAACCCGAGAATACGGTGGATTACCTGCAGAGAAAAGCAAGACGCTAAAAACCTACTACGAGAGATTCGAGTGTGTGAAGCCAAAATCGAATCAAATATTTGGAAGATTCAACTTCCGAAGCAAATTACAAGCGTCTGATCCATCCTTTATAATTCAGCCGTCGTCCATTAAAGAATATCCGCGTCCATAATCCAAAGACCTATTTCATATAACAGCATCAGCACCAGCCTCATCGTTGACTTTCTAGTCTTACTCCGGTCACCAAATCCTGGCTGATCAACATGGTTGATCTTTCGTGCTATCGAAATGGCTGGAGCACAATTCCGAACAGATGGTGGACAAGAAAGACCACAATACTGGACAGAAATAATTTTGGCTGTTTGCCTGTAGAGCATTCTATACAGCTAGATAACAGTTTTAAACCAGTCGTGTAAATGCATACTATAATTCATCAACGTCCGCGATGATTTCAGTCGACAGCAGCTCTTCTGGGCTACGGACTGTCATACTGTCAACATCATCGACCTTTGCCTTATGCTTCTAGAGCCCTAACCAACAATCAAAAGAAGAAGGCACAGATAGAAAAAGATATATTAGCGGAGAGAGTAGTGCCATTAACAGACCTACCCATATACCTCATGCCATGGAAGACAGCCCAGGTGTGGTGAACTTGTCATTATACTGATCGTCGTTTAACATGTTAACAGGTGTAAGAAAATATAATCTGGTAGATCTGAATTCTGATAAAGTAGCAAAATATTATGTTGCATTTCTTTTAGACGAATGTAGCAGACTATATTTTGTTAGGTTTGAATTCGGCTAAGTTAACATCCAATTCTGTTATCTCCCATAGGACAGAAGCTTCTTTTAGGCATTATGTTATATATAGCAGAATGGGTGTTTTAATGTGAAAATTTCCTCAACGTTTTGATGTAGATATTCAGCATTGAACCTAGGTCAGACACAACATTTTATGATCCATACAATCTGGCGTCTGTTCTACATACATATAATCTTGCGTCTGTGCTAAATACCTGTTCCTAAATGCCATTCAAAAGTTATTAAAACTATAAGGTGTGGTATACAACGAGCTAGCTGTTATCGGAAATTATCTTACGAGGGGTGTTACCTGACAGATTACAGCATATAAAGCTATTTGATCTAAGCCAGGCATATTTACTTCCAACAGCTCTCCCAACATGCTGAGATTTGTCGTTGCTGCCGCCCTAGTCGTCCTGGTGAGGCTTTAGAGGAGATGTTTTCATGTATTGTTTTATTCTAACTATGAGGCTCATCTAAATATGTGGCGTTTACCCGAGAATACTTCCTCCTGCTGTTACTTTTGTGAAGCCAAATATTTGTTTTCATTCTGCACAAAAAATTGTATGTCATACAGAGCCTATACCTAAGCTTTGTGTTGTAAACTTTGCAGTCAAAATGCACATACTACAGCGTCGATTGACGTTTGAAATTAGGCTTTTGTCTTTTTTTGGCTCTTTCGTATAGACTTTGGTAGAATTTGACACATTTAACTAATTCCATGTTTTCAATATCACCATACCTGCCGTAATTTGACACCGAAGTAATGTTTTGATTAAAGTCCGTCATATCTGAAAGAGAGATATTTAGGAGGTGAGAAATTTGGACGATGTCTGGCGACAACCGCAACCATATGACACAACCGCCTCACATATTGAGTATAGAATACGATGGGTTCTCAGCCGTGTTTTTATTGCAGAGGTTCATGTGGAAACTATGAAGTAATCTATGAAGATATATTGAAATATAACCACCAAAATGTATAGGAAACAACCAAAAACATAAAAAGGTCTAATTGCACAATGCCGACATTGCTGTTTTTCGTCACATTTTACCGTGACCTTTTACAATATAAACTTCGGCAGTTCCTCTGTATGAATACAACTGTGTGTGCAGAATTGAAGACAGCAAGTGTGGGCTGCACAAACGTCACAGCAAGAGGGATTCCGTCTCGGGTTAACGCCACACTTTTTCTTGGGTCTACTCCATATTTCACTTTCAGTCTAGCATCAGTTTGGACTAATACATGATAAATGACACCGATATAAACCAATTAATCCGTGGTATTTAATATCTATATACCGGTACACTTTTGTTTTGTTGTTTGAAGCTATATGTACGTATCCAACTTGCAATTTTAAAGATGTCATAAAATTATAATTTTTTGTACGTTGGTTATCATTGGCAGGTGTATGGTCAGGACACCACCCAGGCCCCCGAGGTAACCACCCATCCGCCTCACACTCACGCACCGTATATAAATCACACTGTGAGTCTGACAAACAGCGTCTGGTTCAAGGACATCGGTACACTCGTAAGTTACTTCTAATTCCCCTTCACTTCTTCAATACGGGCACGCAAAGTTCCTCCAAACATTGTCTGTCGTAATCGCCATTGAAATACAATACCTGTTGTACAGATTTGTACATGAAGAAAGGTTTTTGATATCACTTTTCGTTACACTTGAAATTAATATAACCTCAAAACAAGCATATGCTCATTTATACTCAATGGAAATCAATACATTGACATTTGTTCTCCCTTTCATATCACGTGTGCCTATGATAGCAAATCTTGGTACTGAAGACGGACTCGGGGTGTTATATACATCACCTAAACCACCACCAGATTCACCAGATAACCGACCCAGAACATCTACTGAGAATAGAGGTAAGTTTTCAAAAGACAATTTATGTCATGATCCATAGCTAGCAGAACTTGCTGTTGGCTGTTAAGACTTCTTCTTCTTCCGTCGTTTTCTGCCGGATTGTGATTGCTCAAATGTGAGAAAATATGTTGGGTGAGACAAAATATCCACCCTCGACTTATTTATGCAAAACCTGAAATAAATTCGATAACTGGAATAATAGACATTGGATTTTTCACCGTGCAGGGGCTATTTGAGGTACGGAATTGGGACTATTAGAGGTAGGGGTATAGGGACTATTACAGTTGAGGAAATAGGGACTATTAGAAGTAGGAAGATAGGGACTATTAGAAGTAGGGGCATAGGGACTGTTAGAAGTAGGTACGTAGGAATTATTAGAGACAGGGACGTCGATGCTATTTCAGATATGAGAGATTGTGACTTCATCAGAGTATAACTAATACTGAAGGTATACAACATTCTGTGAAATAATATGGGGTTCAGATTTATACATTGGCAGCTTCCCACATAAATCCTTGGACAATGCTGTCTTGCCCCGGTGGCGGCGACACTGCTGCACAGTACATGGGCCCAGTGAGCTTCGGTTTGTTCTCATGGACTCTCCCCTACTTTTATAACATGGAATTTTTCAAATATTTATAAGTGGTGTAAATATGATATGATTAAAATATCCTTACCATTCCAAGAAAGGTCCAACAACTTACATTTATGATAACCCTGGCAACCTCAGGACGAAAATGTGCCATTTATCGTCGATTAAAATTTATTCAGACTAAGACATAGTGAAGCGAGCGGAATGACGAATCGCAGCTCAAGCGGCCAGCTAGGTATCGGTGCACCGTGTGCTACCATTTAGGCTGGACAGCTTTATCCAGGATTAACTTGAACTATAGTGGAAATTGCCCATTGCCACCGCATTTGACCGCCAATGTAACATATTTGACATCAAGGGATATTTCCAATAGCTCATATCATTGAACTCAACAAGTAAGGGCACACGCCCCAGCTACATGTATTGAGGGGGTAGATAGGCGTTATATAAGGAACACTCATGGGGCGATACATCGAAGTTTTTAAAATATACTGAAGTTTCCAACAAAAATATCTCTCGTATTAGAAATCTCAAATTAGAAGTTTGTTATTTGCCATAACATCACCATTCACACGTATTACAAGCCGTTTGAGAGTTAAGTTCGACTGACCATAACTGGGGCCCGTCAGCTGCATTGCAGGTTGCTCTGGGGATATGATATCCACCAAACTTCACCGAGTCCAAACGGGCACCTGATACTATAATACCCATCACTCGCTTATTCTTTGAATATCATAGAGCCTATCTGATCTCTAACGATTTGATTTTCTTAATCCTTTAGGCGGAGGTCATTCACCATGTGAGAACAGCTAAGCATTTTTCAGTTGTCCAGGATACTACACATTTCCTCGATGAGATGAAAACCGCCTGTACCCAGTTTTTGCATTACCACCACTAGACGTGATTAAGGTACACATTTGGAAAATACTTAACGATGACACAGTATTTGAAATGGATTGGGGTGAATGTGCAAACGGCTGTTAGGCAAGATAGTAAGTTCATATGAGAAAATAACATGACTAAATATTGATATTGTAATATTTTTGATTCGGCAAGAATATTCTATCGTGTTATAGTCAGTGTCGGACCTGTCAATCGTATTCAAAACCCTTATGATATCGAATCTATTACAAGGTGATCTGGATGTGTTGCAATTTGGCGTCAAAGTCATATAGATAAAGTGAGATGAAGCACCAAACCTTCTTTATCTGGGGTATAAAAGGCCTATCAGATTTTACATTTATGGCCAAACTTATTTAAAAAAAGACTATATTAAAAGGTCAGGCGCTAGTACTCCGACAGGTAAAGAAGACGTGGCGTCGTAAAACGAACAATTATAACGTCTATTTCTATAATTATAACGTCGCTACATGATGACGTTGCCTTTTTGTCGTCCAGAAAAACGACATGGGCATGCGCCATTTACCTTTTGGTACACGTAGCCATCTGGTGTCAGTTGGGGCTGACGAACTACATAGACTCAATTTTCCCACAATTGTAAACTCATTATACGTTGGAGAGGGCTGACAAGGTCTTTTTGACGTTGATATATTTGTGACCTGTCTTGACAAATATCTATTTCAGTCTGTATAGAATATTCCATTTGCAGGTTTAGGGAAAGAAAAGAGGACACGACATTTCTCTATTGGATCATATTAACATTGTTATATCGATGAACTACATGTAGTCGAATCAAAATTGTATTGTTTATGTCGTGTAAATAATAAACGAACCATGTTAATGTTGATCTGTATTTTAGTTTTTTTATATCAAGATTATCTACTTTCATCGTAATTATAGCAGCTGTAAGGTCGACCGTTTTTCACTGCATGTATTTACGAGAATACAGGCGGTCTGTTCCCCTGAACTGACCTATACTGAAGTATCGGTATTTAAAATGCAACAAATTGTCAGGCTGCCGCGGACTACCTCTTCAGTATCGTGTCTTTGTTCCCCACCTACACAGCAAGAAAAAATGTGATGGCCCATTACCTTTTTATGGTGATGATGCCTGTTCATCAGCCTTTAAAGTGATGAAAAAGGGTGATGGCCAATGTCGCCACCCTTTTAAGGCGATGGCCCACCTCACAGTAACAAGGTATCATTAAGGTATCAAAAAGGTCTCAATAAGGTACAGGCCATAGATCTGACATAGGTACAGGACATGTACAGTTAAGGCATATACCTTATCTGTACCTCCAAATTTGTCATTTGATCCAACATGGACAAGGTACAGGTAAGGTACGTTCCAAAAATGCTAACGATGCCTTAACTGTACCTCGCTTGAATAAGGTATCAGTAAGGCACAGCAACAAGGTATCACTAAGGTACTGTTAAGGTATAGTGTAGGTACATGAGGATAAAACCAGTTCAAGAGCAAAGCGCAAGTAAGGTACATCCAGAGGTACCATCAAGGTATAGGGTCTTACGCAAGGTATCAGGAAGGTATATACATGTATATATGGTCAGCCATTTTATAGCTGGAGGTATCATTAAGGTACAGCTGAAGGTACCGTTAAGGTATACACTAGATACGGTCAATCCAATCCAAAAGATAGCAGTACATATAAGATGTAGCTCATCTGGCTGTAACTAGAGAAAATAGCTGTAAGAAATTTTTACTAAAGAACTGCAGTAGATGAGTTTCTAACTTGTGTTGATAGCAGTACATATACGATAGCACACCATAAAAATCAACAAATCCGATTTCAGAAGAATATTTTAGTGTATTTCTTACACAAAAACAGTAATTCTTCCATACATAAAATAGCACTATGAATCATATTTACAGCAATATTCTTTCATCCGGCTCACTTGTTTACAGTTATGGTTTGACTGTTCTTTCTTATTCACTGTCCTTTCTTGTATCCAGACATGCTATTGATTGTTCTCATGTCGACATGATAGAAAGCAAGTGAATCAAGGGGAGAGTGTGTGAATTGAAGTCGCTTTCAACAATCTATCAGTCATATACATGTAACAATGTTTGTATCCTATTCCATTTACACCAGGAAACGCAAGTGAACTAAGCGCTGATCACCACAGTCCTCTGTTTCGGCTCTTTAATCCTGTGACTTTGGCACCCATTGCCGGTTGATCACAGGGGCTGTACTTGTTGAATGTGTTGTACAGAAAGCTGAAATGAATAAGGGAGCGTTCCCAATTATGGTTTTTGCTTCGTTCGTTTAAATTACCGAAAAAAAACCAAGTCGTTCTACACCCATCGTTTTGATTTTCGTGGAAAACCATTGAAAAAACCATTCAACGCATTGGTTCGTTCGCCACTGAACGAAGTCGTTCGTTTTACAGAAAACCATTGCGTTTTTTTCCTTCTTTGTTTGCCATCGTTCGATCGTTCGCTGGAAAACGATGGCGCAATAATACAATCACGTGATGTTCGCATTATCCAGCCTGATAACACAATCTCCGTGGGCACGGAGAAAAGAATCCGTTAATTCAAAGCAGAATTCTCTGACGTTTGGATAGGCAGTAAATTAATTTTACGTGTAACTAGATGTTGAAGTTCAGCTACATAATTAGACGACAGAAGTAATTAATGCACGTTTTTTCCCCGACTTGAGTAGACACCCTCGCGTCAAACCCTGCATGGTTATTCGGTTCGTTCTGAAGGCTATCTACTTGCCAATCCTCGACCGCATTATTCATTGTTATCTGAATTTATATTATATCTAGTCTAACATATTGATGGCTATATGTACGTGTAGTAAACAAACGCCAGCCCCGAATTCCACAAGCACCGCGATATCATTTATTGAATATCAATCTTTCCATGGTAATTCATAAGCTCCGTAATTCCTTCAACGCCCCATCCCAAAAAGAAATCTTCATTTTTTTCATTTTTAAAATTTATTTCTTTCTCGATTAACAATTTGTAAATATAAGTTTTAGCAAGAACAATGATTTTTTTGACATATGACAAATAATTAAAAGCAGCATTGTGTTAGCTTTCAAATGTCCGAATCTTTATTGATGTGTGTTCATTGTGATTAATACTTTTAACTATATTTAAGGGTGCAGATTTGGGTCAAGTTTGTTTAATGCTACCGTAACTTTAACCAAATGTGATATATTTTATGTGTTGCATGTAACAGCGATCTTATTTGAATTCTTGAAGTAAATACGTTCAGAATGGCGCGTGAATTATAAGGCCCCAGAAGGTCGGTTGGAACTAAGCATACACAGTTACCGGAACCAATTTTCCAAAAATAACTTCCGAATCCGAAGTAAATTAAAATAAGAAATTTCTTACAAGGATTAATTGTATGTAATGTTCAATTATAATGGAATATCTACAGATAGTATCAATAGATAATCATAGACGTGTTGTTTTAACATAGAAATAGCAGCTTATAATTACAAAAATATCAAGATTTAAATAAATACATGTAATATTTATATATATGTTTTAATGCACAGCAGTCTTAGCCCATGTATATCCTAACCTGACATCACAAGTATAACCCAAGGCACCCACGAGAACGCTAAATCATCAGTGATGTATTCAATGTATTTTGTTGTCTTTGTTTGATATTGTCTGTGATGTTTTCACATTGTTTTTATGTTTCTTGTATGATGTTTCTTTTAATGTCCTATTGTTTTAGTGTCTTAATTGTTCTGTCTTAATGTACTCCTGTTATATTTGTTTTAATGTATGTCTTAATGTATATGCATTTTAGTCCTATGGACAAAACTGAGCAATAAATCTATCTATCTGTAAATTAATATATTCTTTGTGACACTTATCATCTGATAGCAAGCTGTGGGATATAATATCCAAAAGTTCTTCAACCGTAATAAGCTCTAATCCGGACCGTATATAATACCATGGAGCCTACTATAGTAGCCATTTTGATAATAACGTCCCAGTGTTGAGAATTGTCGTAACTAAAATTCTATCATTTTCTGAATTGCTATTCAATAAATAAAAACAACGGCAATATACGGACTGTAACGGAGACCGTGAATCGAAATTTCTGTTGGTCTAAGGTTAAATAAACACATTTGAGTTGTTGACGGTATCGAGGAGACCACCGTTGTGTGTCCAGGTGTGAAGTGTGGCCGCGAACATCACAAGAATGCTTTGCTGCCAGACACGTAATGGCGTCAAGAAACTTTCAAAACAAAACAAAATGTAGAAATTGTACGCACGATGAAAGGAACACGTGGAGAGAGACACACGGATATATTGCAATAAAAGGACATACACTATTTCTAACCTGCTCAATTAATTGTTTCTCCTCGCACAAGTCGTATCTATCACAGTATCCTACCACATGATCGTTTATCGTCGCATTGTACTTTCCTGCTAATCCTGATAAGTAGTCGTTCGATTTTTGTGACCGACTGTTTGTTTACAAGGAAGGAATTTACCCCCCAGCATGGCAAGCGAGTCAGGTGAGTAATTATTTTCTATGGAACCGTTGTGTGTGGTCTATGGAAGTCCGATGTGGTGAGGGCGGGGTTTTATGGTCATCAGGGTCAGTGTTGGTTGACGGAGGAGTGGGGGGGGAGGGGGAGGTTAGGTCGCCCAACCAGTAATCTCATCCCAGTTCATCCAAACGAGTTTATTACCCGACATGGTAAAGCCCCTGTACAATACATGTAATATGTAATCGATGATATTTTGTACATTAGGCCCATTAAACTTAATAGTTCGTTGATAAGCATTGATAAATATTGGGAAGGTTCCACATGCTTCGGAAATGAATTGGAGAACAGTAATATATTTGTGTATTTTGCCAGTTGAATTAACAATGACTAATTGTTCCCAACTAAAAATAGAAATAATAAAAATAAAATCCGCCTGTCCCACTTTTCTGGCAAACAGATAATAATAAACAAACTACTAAGTTTAATGAGCCTGACCAAGAGTTTTTCCTCGATGCAATCAGCTGGGAAAGCATAAATCAACATGCGGTCTGTTCAGGCCGAAGGTTATCCTGACCACAATTCATGGTTAGATTTATTAACTAGGAAAACTACATTTTTGAAGATCATCAAAAAGTCAATTCCATCAGAAGTAAGAGTAACATTTGAAAAAATATCAACAATAACAATACTTTCATGTCTCAATTATTTTAATAATTCAAATAATTGTTTCGAATGGATGACAACAAATATACAAATTATGACATACTGGAAACTACCATCCTTGACATTATCCATGTTAAGCCGAGTTCATCCAAAGGGCAATATTTGTGGAACAGAACACAAATTATTGTCGTAAAGGAAGTTCAACCTGCGACTAGCGATTTATTGCATACATGTATAACGACAGCCTTTGATCTTAGATAATTATTAATAATCTTATTAATAATTCATATCTAAAAGAAATAAAATGTTATTAGACAATATCATATAGTGACATATGATATTATAATATATAATGCGACAAAATCTAATTCAGCATCACAAGCGACCATCGTTTGAGATATGTTTAATAATGCGCCTTGAATTACAGTATCACAACTGGATAGCTTTACCAGATTATATAATAAAATACTCATAGCACTGGGCCGACTATTTTGATTAAAAATACTGACTGAAAAAAAAAATACAACAAAAAGAGTAATTCAGTTTAACCATGGAGTTAAATATATTACTTGCATAGGCCAGATAGACAAATTTTGCCGGAAAATTCAAGCCACGCTTATTTGAACTCTTATATCATTTAGTATGTATCGCAAAATACATGACATGATGGCATTTCAAATGATTAATAACTTTGAAACGAAAATGTTTATTTCAAGAATAACACTAAATTGTGTTGACATGGAAATTTAGGCATTCTTCACAAAAGCGCTGCGTATGTTTTTAAATGAATTTAAATAAAAAATAATATCAATCATTCAACATTACAAGAAATTTTTGGTGTCTTATTCCTGAAAAAATGTGAGATGTGAATCTTGGCTAGACGTCGAAAGCAAATTGAATAGTGGTACGGCCTCACGAGGCAAGGGGGGGGGACTACTATCATAGCACTTCAGGGGAGTGTCGAGGGGACGCCTGGGTCCCGGAAGCTCCTGGGGTCTAGATCCCCGGGGAAGCGTTCAGAGCGATTTCCGGTGAATAAAATCACTCTACAATGAAGAGTATTTTTAGTTATTTTCTAATCCTTTTACCATGAAAACGCAATCGATAGGGGCTTTCTGCGATTCTGGATTAGAAAATAATAGAGTAAAGTTAAAGCTAGACATATTCGTGGCCGATATAATTATTATGGGCAGTGGTGTTAATAAATTCATTGTACAAGTAGCGCAATCTAAATTCATAATTCAAATGTAGAGATACCGCTAGCTATACTTCTGCGATAATATTATCAGATGGCGCTCGTAGTTTTTCACAACGGGTAGTAAATGCAAACATTGACTTATTTCGTGGACAAGGACGCAAAAAGAAGCAGAAGAAAAAGAAAAAAACCCAACACTGAATAGTTCATGATAGATTATATTTATAAATTCTCGTCAGAATGCACACACACCGTGGTCAGTTTAATACGGTGCCGGGTATATACCGGTAGGCCTGTTATCGACGGCTTAACAGCCTACACGTTTGAGCTACCATCATTCGAGCAGTGTGTGGGCGTGTCTTAGTGTGACGTCACTCAGGCGGAACTACTTTTAATCGTTTTTTCTGCAGCAAGTCACAGCCTTGGAAACTCTATAGAAAACCATCGAACGAACGCAATGGTTTTTTCGTCGTTCGTTTTTTCAATGGTTTTTTTGAAAAAACGAACCAACGATACACCCATCGTTCGTGGCATGGTTTAAACGAAATGGTTTAAACCATGAAAACACGAACGTTAAATGGGAACGCTCCCTAAATAAACATCATTAGAAGGCTGAATACTTTTGCAGTCTGTCCCATGGCAAGTGACTGTGTGATTTCAATGCCCATTGTATTAATAATGATATTTTCTACAATAGTTAATCTCTAAATAACTATTATCACAATATATTAATTCCTGAATATCTATCTAAATAGAATGATGTAAATGCACTATGATATTTCACGAACATAGCTTCTTACATGGCAGTGTGACTAACGTCACAGGAAGTACGAAGTAGGGTTTGATATGATTTAAGAGTGCACTCGAGAGATGACTTGGGGCCCTATGTGCTACCGTGAGAGAATTTATATATATTTTATATAGTCTAATTATCTCTAATTGACAGTGGGTACTATTAACTTTCCCAGATGTCACTGCTGGTGAGTGATTAGCGTGGGAAGTATTATCGCCCTCAGTTCCTATTACCCTGGACACTTATCAGTCCAGCAGTGCAGCATAAGGTCACCTATCCAAGTCTTGACCGGGCTCAAAGCTGCTTAACTTCGGTGATTTTACGAGAACCGGTGTGTCCAACGCGATATGCCGTATCAGGGAACCTTCAAAAGTCACAGTGAAGCATACAGCCAAGGGTTCCCAATGGGCATGACCGTGCACTCGCTGAGCCATCAATAAATACTAAAACAAGAGCACAGTCTGAACTCAAAATATGCCCGAAAAACATATCAGTCTGAACAGGTGGAACAGTGAATTGAAAACTTTCAGCACTGTATGGATTTACATACAGGTGATAGTTAATGGTGACACATCGTCTCCCCCTAATGCACCTACCTACCAAACTTCAGATCAGTAACTTGAAAACTGTGCGATACAGTCCGGACACGAGTGAAACTACGTTTAGAATCGCCGAGATAAAGAGGGTGTGTCTGGTTGCCATGGAAATGGCCCACATCAGCAAAAGCAACGCATGACATGTCTCTCCCTAATGCACCTACCTACCAAACAGATCAGTAGCTTGAAAAGTGTGGGATATATAGTCCGGACACGAGAGAAACTACCTTTACAATGGCTGAGATAAAGAGGGTGTGTCTGGTTGCCATGGAAACGGCCCACATGAGCGAAAGCAAAACATGACACGTCTCTCCATAATGCACCTACCTACCAAACTTCAGATCAGTGGCTTGAAAAGTGTGCGATATATAGTCCGGACACGAGAGAAACTACCTTTACAATGGCTGAGATAAAGAGGGTGTGTCTGGTTGCCATGGGAACGGCCCACATGAGCGAAAGCAAAACATGACACGTCTCTCCCTAATGCACCTACCTACCAAACTTCAGATCAGTAGCTTGAAAACTGTGCGATATATAGTCCGGACACGAGAGAAACTACCTTTACAATGGCTGAGATAAAGAGGGTGTGTCTGGTTGCCATGGAAATGACCCACATCAGCAAAAGCAACGCATGACATGTCTCTCCCTAATGCACCTACCTACCAAACTTCAGATCAGTAGCTTGAAAAGTGTGCGATATATAGTCCGGACACGAGAGAAACTACCTTTGCAATGGCTGAGATAAAGAGGGTGTGCCTGGTTGCCATGGAAACGGCCCACATGAGCGAAGGCAACGTATGACACGTCGTCTCCCCCTAATGCACCTGTGACCTACCAAACGCCGGGTCTGTAGTTTGAAAAGTGCGCGATATTCAGCCCGGACACGAAATGGACGGATGGACGGACGGATGGACGGACAGACAGTGCCATCCCATAACACGTCCGCTTTTTCAAGCGGGCGTATAAAAATAATTATAAAAAAAAAAATCATCAGAATTCGGTCAGCTCAGAACTTGCTGGTAACAATGCCCTAATGCACGTTCATGCCAAAAAATCAAGGTTCTAATGTGAACGGTTCTCCCTATTTTGCCGACGAAAGGATTCGGATGGACTGACTCACTCACTCATTACCGGACAATTTTAAAATGGTAGCCTACTTCGTAGAAAAATCTAATGTACCTGACATTTAACCGGTGCCCTGAAACTTAGTATGAGAGCTCAGATAGTGATTTTGCTCACCCTTTATTGCCGCAACGATGTCACCGTTCAGCGCCAGCAGTTTCCCCCTAGCTAAGTGTTCAATTGAGAAGAGCGTGTTCATCAAATATCTCGCCGCTGGTCTTCCATCACCCTGAGCAGAGGTATTCGTCTCTGTTGGCTGTTTCAGTCTTCTAGAAGGTGCATTCACATAGTGACTTGTTCATTGCCTGGTGATACTGGTCCTGGTATACGAACACACCACTTCCAGGTGACAGCTCAACCATCTGAAACAGAGTATAAACATTTCAAAGAAAGAATGGTAAAAAGTACACCTCCATAAAACATGTACCAATGTACAAAATCACAGGATACAGGCCTTGCGGATTTATTAATTAATTTGCTAACAATGGACACATATACTCTCGGATATCACGTCACCTTATGATAAACATTAGTATAATGTACTCATTGTTTTATCAGCATGATCAGCCCCTAATTTCACCAGTACTAATTTTTTTTTCCTTGGCGAAGTCCAGAGTTGTTGCCCTTGAAATTGTCACCTAGATGAGTTTGCATGTTCAATAAAGGCGGTCATATATTCTTGTTTTGGGGTTTGAGACATAAACTAAACTATATACAACCAAACCACATATCATTCATGGCCGAGAATGAAATACCTATTATTAAGCTGTTCTAAATTAATATTCTGTTCTAACTGTGAATATCACAATCAGAATGACTCAGTTGCACATTATTGAGAGAACAAAGGAGAGCCCCGGCCCCGTCTCTTCACTGATCTGTGACTTCATTTGAGCAGCTACTGGGTTATATAATTTCACTTTTCCCTATCTTTTGACCCTGGAGAGTAACTTTGACTCGTGACAACTGGCATAATTTGTGAATATCACAATCAGAATGACCCAGTTGCACATTTTTGAGAGAACAAAGGAGAGCCCATATGTTCACTGATCTGTGACTTCAGTTGAGCAGCTACTGGGTTTATATAATTTCACTTTTCCCTATCTTTTAACCCTGGAGACTAATTTGAACTCCTGATAACTGGCATAATTTTATACAAATGAACTATATTTTCCTAATATTCAAGCATAATGATATATTTTTTGAATACTGGGAAAATATGGTAGTACATGCATAAAATTATGCCAGCTATCACCAGTTCAAAATAGTCATGGTTTAACAGATAGGCGAAAGTGAAATTATACAACTCAGTAGCTGATCAACTGTTCTCTCAATGATGTGCAACTGAGCCATTGGATTATGGACGCTGATATTCTTTAATGGATGACGGCTGAATTATGAATGACGGACGGACGCTTGTAATTGGGCAGAAATTCCAGCAGCATGACAAACCTAGTGTGTCAGCCAGGATATAAAATCTACCTGTCAAAGTATCTCATTTTGCTAGATTTGGACAGTCTACTAAATTTCCTTTCTTCATATCCATCCCATGTTAAATTTTCAAATTCTTGTCTATCCAAATTTGAAATTGTCTGTCCATTGGGATATATCTCTGGCTAAATCTAAATGAGAAAAGACAAATACTTACACTATACTGCTGTGCCATTGACAGAGGTAAGATCCCAGGTTTGGGTTTTGAATATCCTTCTGCCTCTGTTACTTGTACTACATGTAAGTCAGAATCTGCAAGATGAATATCAAAAGGCAATTAATGAATTATTATAAAACTTGATCAACATCGATAAAATATATATTACTGTATCCTATCAGTTGACATCAAAACTGAGGAATCACCTACTTAACTTGCTCAAAAATCAAATCAGGATAGTAGAAATAATTATAGACATGACACACCTCCATTTTTTCCGAGATATGGAAATGCCAGCAGTTAACAGACCAGGCTGTTAAGGAAACATGGGGTTATCGGACAATACGCACGAAAAGGACGAATAGCCGATCACACTATTCAACATTTTCAACATGTTCAATGGATTCTCATAACCACTTCAAATTTCATTCCTGACGATATTCAAAAATGGATTACAGAGACATGACACGCCCTCAAATCAAGAGTTTTGGGGGGTGTGGATGGTGGTATTACAGTGCAGTGTCGAAATATGGGGTCTCTATACATGTATATAACCCCATGCTTTATATAAAAATACACAAGTTCATAAAGTTAGACCGCGGTTCGCAGTTCATTAGTCGAGGAAACCAGCAATTATTTCCTCAGATATGGAAATCTGTATTTTTTTTTATTAGAGTACTTTGAACTCCAAACTCTGTATAGCAAGAGAGAATGCCATGCTCTATATCGTTGCATATTCATATCCCAAATCTGATGCAAGGGGGCGCTGCTAGGGGCACTGTTATGAGTCGCTGAATGACTGGTCCCGAATAACGAACTGCGAACCGCGGTCTAACTTTATGAACGTAAAATACACCAACGTCTGAAATGCACTTTGGTTGAAACGAGAAATATACGGTTTACATGTACCTCCAAACAAAATACATCAGCATATTCTACAATTGTCACTCTATATATTTCCGTCGTCAAATTAGTTAATTTGTGCAATTTTATACCTTTGCCGAGCGATTCAAAATCCAACCTGACTGTCCATTCAAGTCGGCACATCGAGATGATGGTGTGCTTCTTTCTCAATTCTGATCGATCAGTCATGACACGCCTCCGGCAAGAGAGGTCACACACTGATCAGCTGTCCAATCAGAATTGAGAAAGAAGGGGACCATCTCATTGTGCCGTTTATTTCTCGTTTCACCCAAAGTGCGTTTCAGACCTTGGTGTATTTTTATATAAAGCATGGAGTTATATATAGAGACCCCATATTTTACACTTCACCCTAATATCATCGTCCACACCCCTAAAAACACTTTGAGAGCCTGTGAGACACACTGATCAGTTCTTCGCGGTTATCAAACCGGCCCACTGTAGCGTTGGGCATTGTAGATCATCATCATGTATTAATCTACTGTCTCTCCCAGATAATATATCCGAGATGTTTTTGGCAATATTTCGGAGACAATTTATCGGACGATATTGAAACTTCACACAGTAGATAAACTAAAAAGTACTATTTTTTTTCCAAAGTATCACGAGAATCCTTCCAGTAGTTATCAATAAATCTCGAAAACAAATATTAGACTTGTTGGGAGATTTGTGGGGCCAGATTTGTGCGTTATGTTTTGTAGTCATGACGTCAAGCATGCACGTTATAACATTGGCAGATCAACATCATCGTGGACCCAAACAAACATGGTAGATATTTGTAATCTTCGTCAATTCTCAACAGATTTTAATAAGATACAGGAAAATTTTCGTATTTTTTAGTTGTGTGTACGATAAATTCAAAATTGTCTCCGAAATATTGACGAAAACGTCTCGGATATATTATCTGGGACAGACAGTACATACGTTTCTTCACCTACTTATAGATACTTACCGGTGGTGTTGTTGTTTATCTGTAAATCCACTCTTAGTACTTGCAAATCGTTGCCTGGTAATTCCGTTGTTGTTGTTGTTTTTCAACTTGTTGTCCAAACAACATTTCTCTCTTCTTCACTTTTGTCGTGATACTACGGTATCAATAATGCCTTGTAATCCTACATCTCAACGACCGTACATTAAGAATTTGACACACAATCGCAACTTGGCTGGTTGGAACACAAGAATATAAACTTTTCTGTTACACGGAGTGCCACGTTCGCATCAAAACTTGACAAAATTTACCGGTACAGCAAAACGCAGAAGTTGGCTGGTTCCCTAGCAAAGTTGTATATGTAAGTAATGTAACATTAATTTAGGGTACCAGGCACAGCGACTCCAAACAAAAGATCGGCTGTTCTGTCAATTACGGTGTCGTAATAGCCACCCGCGCAACTGTTTTTTTTTAACCCACTGAGGTCTAGCGAGATTATTGTCCAAAAATCTCAACTGATACTTGAGATAAATTTCCACAGCTTGGCGAATTAAAAGATAGTACATCGGTTTAAATTATGTGTTAAAATGGGAGATGAATTATTCTCCGCGGGATGTTTTTTTGCCATTTACTTCTGTGTTAAACTTAGGCTTTTCAGAGGGAGGAAAATCCCCCAGTGACGTCATTTTACTAACACAATTCTCTCTCTCTCCACTGGAATTCTCGAAGGTTTGTCAACTGAGTCTAGATATAGTTGTTATGAGAATTAATTTAAAAAAAAAAAAATTAAATCGCTCTTTAATTCATTGTAAATCAATGTATGAAAGAAAACTAAAACTGTGATGCATAGGTTTTGCCCTACTTGAATGGAAATGACTTGAGTCAAAGCTGAGAGACAAAAATGTAGGAAAAGTGAAAAAAAATAAAAAATAAAAAATAAAAAAAATAATAATGAAAAAAAAGTAGAAGGAAAAAAAAGAAGAAAATCATAATTTATTAAAATATATATGTAGGCATCTGCCACCAAGTATCCCTCAAGCCAGGGAATATGTTCCTTATGAGTCGTGTTTCATGAAAGTCTCCCAGATAAAGGTAGACAATAGTCTGTCTGGGTACAAGAATGAGTCTGGAAGAAAGGTTTTCAATACGGTTACCGGTACCGTATATAAAAGCAGAAACAATATATCCTTACACGAAAGACCGACCTCTGTTTACACATGTTTTCTTTGCAAACTGGGAGTCGAACCTGTCAAAATGTACAATATTTGTCAAGATACTGTCCAGCGGTACAAATGTTAATGTTAAGAAATGCGTCTCGCGTTCAATTTGTTGAAAATTAACAGGTTGATAAGGTATAAGAAGGTCATAGATTTGGCTAGAATAAATGTTTAAGTCTAGGAGGTACCAACAAGGTACACCCCAAGTTGTAAAATTAACCAAGTTCATAAGGTACCAAGAAGGTACAGGGCTTTGCCTTGAACAAAATTCCAAGTCTGAGAGGTACCATCAAGGTACAGTTCAATTTGATGAAAATTGAGCTAAGTTGATAAGGCACCATGGAGGTACTGGTACAGACTTTGCCAGGTACTGATCAGGTATATACCTTCTCAAGGCACACCTACCGAACCTCAAGAGGTACTGTTGAGGTATATACCTATTGAAGGTACAATAAGTCATCTCGGTTATAAGGTATCGTTCAGGTACACTCTAAAGTTAAGGTACAATTAAGGCACATCTAAGGTACCAGACAGGTATATACCTCTTAAAGGTATATACCTTGCTCCTGTGAGGGTTGACATTCGAAGATGTGGACTGAAGTCCATTATATCACCATCCATGATTCCGAAAGAAACTGATCTAACGACAATACTTCTAGCTAATAACCACTTGACCGACAGCGTTTGGAATACGATTGCTCTATACACAAATCTAAAATTCATCAATCTGTCATCCAATCGCCTCATTACCATACCGAGGTCTGCATTAGAAAATTTGACCCATCTGAATTATCTTGACCTGAGCCACAATAACATTTGGGCAGTGAGTCCATTCCTCCATCCTGGCTTGGATCTAGTCTACTTCAATCTGGTGTATAACAACGTATCTACGGTTGGCAATGGCACGCTCTACAACAGAGCGATACATGAACTCCGGATAACACAGCATCATCTGTTACAGCTCGTGTACGTCCATGTCTCTAAGTTATACATTGCGTCGGCTAATCTATCTTACCTACCCGACGGAGTTTTAAACAAAGTTTCTGAAATAAACTACCTACATCTGGAAGACAACCAACTGGATGAAACCAACTGGTTGAACCCTAAACTATGCCGCTCTCCAAAGTCACTTCATCTTTCATCAAATCAATTCGAGGTGTTTCCATCCGGGTATTTTTGTGAAAATATGTCTAGTAGTGATCTCAACGTTTACCTCGAACGTAACATTCTACGGACCGTGGATTTATCCCAGATGAGACTGAGACATGCTAGATTCACCGAGAATAATATATCCTTGGTTATTAACCCCTGCCTCAGATCTGACGATATCGCCACTCCAACTTTTACTGCCAACAATCTGAAAGAAATTCCCCCAGTTATGATTCAGGTCAAAGGACAAGAATTATTATTTTGGCTATACGCATCGAAGAACAAGCTCACGACTGTGCCAGCAATAGTTTTCCAGGTCGAAAAGATGAAGTTAGTTGAACAATCCCTGTTACTTGAGGCCGAGATCGTTCTATCCAATAACAATTTCATTGAATTGACGGAGCTTAATATGAAAGTGTATGACTGTGACCGACTTGACCAGAATTTTACGAAGATCAGTGTAATGTTGGAATTAAGTAACAACAACATTTCTACTTTCCCTCCGTGTTCAGTGTTCATGGCTAACGCTTACGAGATAAGAACGCTACGGTTGGACAACAATTACATACAGAACATGGTTTGGGACGATTGTCCGCAGGACGTCATCTTGGTCACTCTAGACCTGAGTCTTAACGGCATGGAAACGTTCGAACTGTCGCCTCGAATGACCAGGAAGTCACACTGGACAGTTCAAAGGCTGTACCTGAACGGGAATAAGTTAACAACTCTGCAGTGGGATTTCTTCTGTATTGTTGCCTTTGTCTCTGATTTGGACCTACGGGACAACAGACTGATACATTTACCAGAATTGTGTATGCCTTCACATGGTGGCCCATTTCGGTTAATGAAGTTGTCAGAGAATCCCATTCAGTGCTACTGTGAGCTGGCATACCTGTGGGCAATTATGGGGCATGGCACCATGTGTTCGTATGTGGTGCCGGATGGAAACAAATCTTCTGTGTTGCTCGGGGAATTTTGGAAACACAATTGCACCGAGAATAGACATCTATCCACTGTCAGCTCAAAATCCATGTCCTTGTCGCCATCCGTTTTCTCAGCAGCACCGTTGGTTCATTACTGTTTACACATTGCCATTTGCATCTCATCTCCTCTAGCCAAGTCGATCACATCATAGAGTTTTCTAGATCACCTTGGCAGTTTTGGCTAGTGGAAGGTGAGTTTTGTGCCCCCTGGTGGGAGTTCATTCTGAGGAAGTTGTTTTCTCCAAAGTTTCACCAGTTAACATGTATTTTCACGCTTATCAATCAGCGCAGCTTTCAAATGCAAAATGCCACTTCTTTAGTTGTACCCCAAAGTTTCGCCCTTTATTTTCAAGCTTGAAATGCAAAATGCTTGACGGTAAACTGGTCTCCAAATCCTCGAGGAAACGCCTTAATCTTCGCAATTGTACTACTTTGATCGCGGTGTATTTTGTACATTTATCCAGTTGTATTATATGAAGCAGATATCGCAAAAACTGAATTCCTTAATTCAATTGACAATCCAACTGCTGGACTGCTCACAACGTGTGATAATACACTAAAGTGGAAAGTCTTTGGTATTTATTCCAGCCTGCGTTTCTTTGTGTCTGCATGGAAAAAACTTTCAAGTCAGATGAGAATTATTTCCACATTGGGAACATTATATATTATGGGTAAAAACAGCTTGACATAAATTCCCCGGAAAAGACCTTTCGCTAAAAACGACTTTTCATTTGTTTTATAGATAATTTTGACTCAATTTGCTTTGGTGTGATTGGTGAGTGCATTGCATAGGTACACGTTATATTACAAGCTGTCAGATTCACATGAGGGAATTATTTTTGGTTCTGAATGCAGCTGGTTTAATACAAAAATCCTTTCCAGTAACCTATAAGGTCAGTCATTGTGAGTTACCTTCTCTGGGAAATTGTACTTACATATATTTCCAGTAGGCATCAGATTCGATCTTCATGCAGTGTTCAGCTATACGACTCTAAATGCATGAATAAAAAGATGCGCTAAAGTTGTACTTGTGAATCCCCAATTTGATTTCTGAGTTTTAGTTTGGAGACTTAACTGTACTAAGGGTTTGGTGTATGCAGAGTGTAAACACATTCATATTGAAATTGTATTTGAATGAGATCGTCGATAGCATGCATCATGTCTCAACGTTAAGTTAAATTACCACCTCTAGTTTGGGAAGCATACAAAATGATTCAATGTTAACGGGATAGTAAACCCTCGAAAAAAGTATGTTGTAAACGAAAGAATAGTTCCATCACTGTCCAAAAGTATTTTTTATTAATTTATCTGATTTTTTTTTAACCGAAAAAAAACCATTTAATATATGTATTTGTATGGTGGTCGGTTACGACCATCCTTTTCCTATCCTCTCAATGAATGCAGATACCCACAAAACGCTCACCGTTATGCTGGCACAATAGGGAAGTAGACATTTGATAGGAAAGTATTTTGAATGTTTAACGTGGAACATTATTGCTTATTCAATGGTTCAATAACCATATACATAATTTACATAATTGGACCTAGAATATTTGTTTGTCATTTCACCAACATTTGTCTGTACGCAACTTCGTTAGGAAGCCCATGGTGTGCAAGGAGGTCTTCAACTACAACCTGCCCACAGGTACATATCGCAAAAATGTCGAATATATACATGAGAGCTCCCATTTTCGGCAAATTAGCCAAGATGGTTTCTCTCAGACATGCAGATTTGTTACTATGTCGATGTCTAGTCCACATTACAGTGTGCATAGCAGTATATTCAAAGAAAGAAATAAGAAAAATTATAACATCGAGAAATATCAAAAAGAAATATAGCAACGAGTTGCAATCCTCGGGTTGCAAGCGCCATCACAGCTAATGAGCAACAGTATTAGTTCAGATGTGTTCAGTTTCTGACAAAAAATTTTACTGTTGTTATTGTTACCTCACAAGGTGCAGAAAAGACAACAACACCATCACCAACACATTGTGAGATATCGATTCTTGGCCACCATATAAATGCATAAATTATATGTGAAATATCGACTCTTAGCCACCATACTTATCTTAGCAATTTTATTATATTAACTTTTTCCCTTGAATCAAAATTCATGATTTCGTAAAGCTTTTCTTACTGTCCCTTGTTATCGGTACGGTGTATGTTATATTCGAGGCTGACAGTTTAACATGAGGGAATTGTTTTCGGTTCTGAATACTGTTTTGGTAATATAAACATCCTTGCCAATGACCTGTAGGGTCAAGCATTGTCAGTTAACTTCTGTGAGAAATTATATTTGACTGTATTTCCAGTAGGCGTCAGATTCGATCTTCGGTATTCAGCTATATGATTTAACGGTGTGGATAAGTACAATGCACTAATATGTACCCGGTGGAACCAGACTTTGAGTTCTGTGTTTTGGTTTGGTGACAATTCGATTGTCCCATTGTCATAAAGTCTGATAGAGTTGTTATCATGTACCTATTGTTAGGATAGTATAAAAGAGAATGTTGGACGGTTTCCAATCCACAGTTTAAGATCTGCTCTCATTGCCACCGGTACAGCGTCACAATAATGTAAGCTGAAATGAAGTACGAGCAGTAAAAGCTATCTACAGCAAAGTGTGTGTTCTGTTGTCATCCATTTTAAGTCCAGAGAAAACCACTGGCCGGACCGGAATCTTCTGATGGGTTTATGTAATTTTACCCGGGAATATCGGCGCCCCAGCCAAGCCCACTTTCCGTCGAGAGTTCTGACAAATTACAACATGTTTAATTAAAGTGCAGTGCCTCAAATTCTACATCTTACGTTGTTACTTTGTGTGAGGTCTAAACTGTAAACAGCCGCATTCGCAACGGAAAAATAACTGAAGTCTTCGTAGAGTTTTTCGGACACTCAAACCACTCATTAACATCTGCCCGGGGGAAAAACTTGCTGGTCACGTGATTACACGGCATTCCTCATGTCCATATTTGGCACGACGGGTGTCGTATAGAACCACATCATGGAAGGCCCTAGGGTAAACTATGACTGCAATGTTAGTAGGATACACGCTTTTTCCTATAAATCACCCTATTTTCGAGCCATTGCTATGACGCACAATGTACCAATGTTTGAGTATTAGTCCTATTGCAGAATTTTATCCTTCCCTGGCAAAATCCATTTGTGAAATCCGGTAAAACACGGAAGCGAAGGAATGTGTAATTATATAATTATTTAATTGTATTATTTCTTTTCCCCAAAGAATGAAAGAATGCATTATAAAAGTGGAACCTTTTCAATTCAGCAGTCCAGTTCAGTGATGGTTTTATTTTCTAATTTTGTAGAAACCCGAGGCCCCGTAATTGGAATGAGTACACCTCAGTCTTCATCTGCTATTTCATACTGTAGTGGACTCAGTGAACTCTTGACATCCATGAGTTGTGGTATATGGGAAGTTTGTATTAAAGTACAGCTTTTGTGGGGGGACGGCCAGCCTCATGTTAAGCGCCCATTTTCAACCCATTTGAGCGAGCCTCCGCGTGAGGAAGCAGGTGTTTTAAAGTGGGAGCGTTGGCGGGTTGAAGACACTCTCATCAAGTGAGCTTATTTTCCAGTTTGACGGCTGTACTATTACGTGACCTATATACCGACAGACGGGAGGTCTTGTCTGAGGGGAGGAGAGCGCATGTAGTAGGCGGAATATATTAACGAAAAACCGGCAAACACAGCATGGAGCATAGCAAAATAGGTCCAGGCGGAGAGAGTGCTCTCATCAGACAGTGATAACCGTAACTCGCCGAGACCGTCCATTTAACCCGTGTTTTTTTCAGTATATTAGTGACTGAGCCTTTATACTTGTGAGATTTATCCGTGAGACAGGTTTAACGGCGATTTTCTTTTATAAACATCTCCAAATACTTATCATTGTTTTTGTGTAAAAGTTCCACGTATAAAACAAATGCCCACATGTGTACAAAATGTATTAAATTGATATACTTCAGCTCTCAATTTTTTGTCGTTCCGGAGATACGAACAAAAAACCAACAGGGGGAGCGGAAAGTGCCCCCCTCCCCGAGGCCAGGTAGAGTTAATACAAACATCAGTTACCGAAACGGTCTTCTCTAGACAATTGAACTTACAAATATTTTCAGTATTCAGATCCAATTTTCAGTACTCATCTATACTATTTTGAATACATGGATAACTAGCATTAATGTTTGTGAATCCCCAATTTGATGTCTGTGTTTTAGTTCGGAGAAAGAAAACGCATTCAATTGTCACAAATGTACCGCGGGTTTGATGGTTCACTCAGAATGTACAATCATATTGAAATTGTATTTAAAGGGACCGTCGACAACTGGCAGGCAGATTAATTCTAGCAGGTCTCGAAGAGAAGTTGAATTAACACCTCTAGTTTGGGGAGCATACAAACTGATTCGATGTTAATGGAGCTGCGCTAGTCCACCTGCCTGAATGATGCCGACCGTCCCTCTGTTGGGAGAAATGGGTCTACAATAAATCAGCAAGGTATTCAACAAAAGTCCGTTCGCTCTTGGTCGTATTTTAAGCCACAAAATCTTCCGAACCATTAAAACACCAATGTAAGATGGTTACGAGAATAACATCTCCTGCGTCACCCACAACCCAACGTGAAACTATCTATCCCGCGTGCAATCCCAAGTCGTTTGGTGGTAGAAACTGTCTCAATATGCGTTTGGTAGGAACTGCTTTCATATAACAATGGACACAACACAGTCTCAGTTTTATAAGTAAGTGTGATAAAGCCGCTGTAGGAGTAATTTGTTGGAGAAAACGTGTATTTGCTTACATTTTTTTATTGAGAAGGTTTTAAATGCGCACTCGTGATTCTCTCACGTATATTAGTTTTAACCAGCAAGACGACTAATCTTATCATCCTTGGGTATACTGTGTGTTAGTATGGGATAGAATATAAGAATAATCAAACCGAATCAGAGCACAAAACAAAATTAGACAAGCATCGCTTGTCAAAATCGTGTCAACTTTCCCGTGTTCCCCTCGTGGGCATTTCCAAACATTATATAGCAATGAATATAATTTCAGGGAAACATTATCTGTAAGTTGGAAGCCATGCATAACTCTATTATAAGCATGCAATAGGACGTCTACTTTACATGACAAATTTCTGTAGCAGCAGCTTAAAAGTTTAAGATCTAACCTAAGTGAGTCCATTAAATATTCTTTTAATGATCAGTCGTTCAAATGAGCAAGTCCTACTTCGAACCCTGAACCGATCCTTATAACCACTGTCATGCTTAACGTGATCTGAATTTGAATCTAGTCTTATGAATGATTTTATTTAATTTGATTTTTTCCACTATATGGCTGCCGCACACTGAATATAATAACTTTTTTATGTAATGTTATAATCCTGACCACGAGATTTTGTTCTATAAATTCAACTCGATGGCAATTAGCGAAATAATCGTGGGTTTCCTTCCCCTCGATTCCTTCTCTCTTAAAAGAAATCCTACATGTCATGTCCGGTCTACGGTCGAATCTCAAATAATGCGTTCCAAACAGAGAGGAATCCGAATCATCAAACATTTCTTCATCTGCGCATGACAGCTTCAGGCAAACTGGATAGATGTTTGGTTAGATACTGGCTAGATTATTACCGGTAATTACGATCGAAAGAAAACAAAACAATGACAACCGGAAGTCACTGCACAGAGATTAAAAGAAATAATTATACATATATTTGTGTCGTCACAGAAACGATATTTATATACGGTGATTACTCACATGTATCCCGAATGCGTCGGCTCTTGCTGAACAGTTTCCAGAGTCAGAGAATTCAACCGGAGTGGAGATTCCCTAATTGGCGTATCTATACAGGTATTGGACTGTATTGCTCGTGGTCAGGATTACAGAAAGACTGACTGATATCACTTCATTGTTTCGCCAACAATTTTCTCGCCGGCAGCCAACACGCCCGTACATTTTCGAGAGTCAGACGTGTTCGGCAAAGGTATTTCAAAGCTGTACGTCGTTGGACTCGCGTTACGTGTGTTTATGCCTCAGCTGGTATACACCAACAGTATATGCCGTATGGCTAACGCCATAACGCGCGTTTGTGACGGATTATTTTCTTGTGAAAGACCGACATCTTGGTTAATAATTGAAAACAGTCATAATCTGACTCTACCACCAGAAGCGTTTGCCAATGCAATGGCCATGAACTCGATTATTCTGCGAAATATACGAGCATTCCATATAGACTTTGATGCACTGATCAGCTTGGAAGCAACCCTGACAAAATTCACTGTCAATGGATTAATATTTGATGATGGGCGCGAGTTTCCGAGCTGTGTCCTGGACAATCTTAATATGCTAAAACAATTGAGGCTTAACCATTGCAACATAAGTCAACTGGAAGCCGATGTATTGTTTGCATTACCGTTGGTGTTACTTGACATTCGAAGATGTGGACTGAAGTCCATTATATCACCATCCATGATTCCGAAAGAAACTGATCTAACGACAATACTTCTAGCTAATAACCACTTGACCGACAGCGTTTGGAATTACGATTGCTCTATACACAAATCTAAAATTCATCAATCTGTCATCCAATCGCCTCATTACCATACCGAGGTCTGCATTAGAAAATTTGACCCATCTGAATTATCTTGACCTGAGCCACAATAACATTTGGGCAGTGAGTCCATTCCTCCATCCTGGCTTGGATCTAGTCTACTTCAATCTGGTGTATAACAACGTATCTACGGTTGGCAATGGCACGCTCTACAACAGAGCGATACATGATCTCCGGATAACACAGCATCGTCTGTTACAGCTCGTGTACGTCCATGTCTCTAAGTTATACATTGCGTCGGCTAATCTATCTCACCTACCCGACGGAGTTTTAAACAAAGTTTCTGAAATAAACTACCTACATCTGGAAGACAACCAACTGGATGAAACCAACTGGTTGAACCCTAAACTATGCCGCTCTCTAAAGTCACTTCATCTTTCATCAAATCAATTCGAGGTGTTTCCATCCGGGTATTTTTGTGAAAATATGTCTAGTAGTGATCTCAACGTTTACCTCGAACGTAACATTCTACGGACCGTGGATTTATCGCAGATGATACTGAGACATGCTAGATTCACCGAGAATAATATATCCTTGGTTATTAACCCCTGCCTCAGATCTGACGATATCGCCACTCTAACTTTTACTGACAACAATCTGAAAGAAATTCCCCCAGTTATGATTCAGGTCAAAGGACAAGAATTATTATTTTGGTTATACGCATCGAAGAACAAGCTCACGACTGTGCCAGCAATAGTTTTCCAGGTCGAAAAGATGAAGTTAGTTGAACAATCCCTGTTACTTGAGGCCGAGATCGTTCTATCCAATAACAATTTCATTGAATTGACGGAGCTTAATATGAAAGTGTATGACGGTGACCGACGTGAGCAGAATTTTACGAAGATCAGTGTAATGTTGGAATTAAGTAACAACAACATTTCTGCTTTCCCTCCGTGTTCAGTGTTCATGGCTAACACTTACGAGATAAGAACGCTACGGTTGGACAACAATAACATACAGAACATGGTTTGGGACGATTGTCCGCAGGACGTCATCTTGGCCACTCTAGAGCTGAGTCTTAACGGCATGGAAACGTTCGAACTGTCGCCCCGAATGACCAGGAAGTCACACTGCACAGTTCAAAGGCTGTACCTGAACGGGAATAAGTTAACAACTCTGCAGTGGGATTTCTTCTGTATTGTTACCTTTGTCTCTGATTTGGACCTACGGGACAACAGACTGATACATTTACCAGAATTGTGTATGCCTTCACATGGTGGCCCATTTCGGTTAATGAAATTGTCACAGAATCCCATTCAGTGCTACTGTGAGCTGGCATACCTATGGGCAATTATGGGGCATGGCACCATGTGTTCGTATGTGGTGCCGGATGGAAACAAATCTTTTGTGTTGCTCGGAGAATTTTGGAAACATAATTGCACCGAGAATAGACAGCTATCCACTGTCCGCTCAAAATCCATGTCCTTGTCGCCATCCGTTTTCTCAGCAGCACCGTTGGTTTATTACTGTTTACACATTGCCATTTGCATCTCATCTCCTCTAGCCAAGTCGATCACATAATAGAGTTTTCTATATCACCTTGGCAGTTTTGGATAGTGGAAGGTGAGTGTTGTGCCACCTGGTGGGAGTTCATTCTGAGGAAGTTGTTCTCCCCAAAGTTTCACCAGTTCACATGTATTTTCACGCTTATCAATCAGCGCAGCTTTCAAATGCAAAATGCCACTTCTTTAGTTGTACCCCAAAGTTTCGCCCTTTATTTTCAAGCTTGAAATGCAAAATGCTTGACGGTAAACTGGTCTCCAAATCCTCGAGGAAACGCCTTAATCTTCGCAATTGTACTATTTTGATCGCGGTGTATTTTGTACATTTATTCAGTTGTATTATATGAAGCAGATACCGCAAAAACTGAATTCCTTAATTCAATTGACAATCCAACTGCTGGACTGCTCACACGTGTGATAATACACTAAAGTGAAAAGTCTTTGGTATTTATTCAAGCCTGCGTTTCTTTGTGTCTGCATGGAAAAAACTTTCAAGTCAGATGAGAATTATTTCCACATTGGGAACATTATATATTATGGGTAAAAACAGCTTGACATCAATTCCCCGGAAAAGACCTTTCGCTAAAACGACTTTTCATTTGTTTTATAGATAATTTTGACTCAATTTGCTTTGGTGTGATTGGTGAGTGCATTGCATAGGTACACGTTATATTACAAGCTGTCAGATTCACATGAGGGAATTATTTTTGGTTCTGAATGCAGCTGGTTTAATACAAAAATCCTTTCCAGTAACCTATAAGGTCAGTCATTGTGAGTTACAATGTACCTTCTCTGGGAAATTGTACTTACATATATTTCCAGTAGGCATCAGATTCGATCTTCATGCAGTGTTCAGCTATACGATTCTAAATGCATGAATAAAAAGATGCGCTAAAGTTGTACTTGTGAATCCCCAATTTGATTTCTGAGTTTTAGTTTGGAGACTAAACTGTACTAAGGGTTTGGTGTATGCAGAGTGTAAACACATTCATATTGAAATTGTATTTGAATGAGATCGTCGATAGCATGCATCATGTCTCAACGCTAAGTTAAATTACCACCTCTAGTTTGGGAAGCATACAAAATGATTCAATGTTAACGGCATAGTAAACCCTCGAAAAAAGTATGTTGTAAACGAAAGAATAGTTCCATCACTGTCCAAAAGCATTTTTTATTAATTTATCTGATATTTTTTTTAACCGAAAAAAACACATTTAATATATGTATTTATATGGTGGTCGGTTACGACCATCCTTTTCCTATCCTCTCAATGAATGCAGATACCCACAAAACGCTCACCGTTATGCTGGCACAATAGGGAAGTAGACATTGATAGGAAAGTATTTTGAATGTTTAACGTGGAACATTATTGCTTATTCAATGGTTCAATAACCATATACATAATTTACATAATTGGACCTAGAATATTTGTTTGTCATTTCACCAACATTTGTCTGTACGCAACTTCGTTAGGAAGCCCATGGTGTGCAAGGAGGTCTTCAACTACAACCTGCCCACAGGTACATATCGCAAAAATGTCGAATATATACATGAAAGCTCCCATTTTCGGCAAATTAGCCAAGATGGTTTCTCTCAGACATGCAGATTTGTTACTATGTCGATGTCTAGTCCACATTACAGTGTGCATAGCAGTATATTCAAAGAAAGAAATAAGAAAAATTATAACATCGAGAAATATCAAAAAGAAATATAGCAACGAGTTGCAATCCTCGGGTTGCAAGCGCCATCACAGCTAATGAGCAACAGCATTAGTTCAGATGTGTTCAGTTTCTGACAAAAAAAATTATTGTTGTTATTGTTACCTCACAAGGTGCAGAAAAGACAACAACACCATCACCAACACATTGTGAGATATCGATTCTTGGCCACCATATAAATGCATAAATTATATGTGAAATATCGACTCTTAGCCACCATACTTATCCCAGCAATTTTATTATATTAACTTTTTCCCTTGAATCAAAATTCATGATTTCGTAAAGCTTTTCTTACTGTCCCTTGTTATCGGTACGGTGTATGTTATATTCGAGGCTGACAGTTTAACATGAGGGAATTGTTTTCGGTTCTGAATACTGTTTTGGTAATATAAACATCCTGTCCAATGACCTGTAGGGTCAAGCATTGTCAGTTAACTTCTGTGAGAAATTATATTTGACTGTATTTCCAGTAGGCGTCAGATTCGATCTTCGGTATTCAGCTGTATGATTTAACGGTGTGGATAAGTACAATGCACTAGTATGTACCCGGTGGAACCAGACTTTGAGTTCTGTGTTTTGGTTTGGTGACAATTCGATTGTCCCATTGTCATAAAGTCTGATAGAGTTGTTATCATGTACCCATTGTTAGGATAGTATAAAAGAGAATGTTGGACGGTTTCCAATCCACAGTTTAAGATCTGCTCTCATTGCCACCGGTACAGCGTCACAATAATGTTAGCTGAAATGAAGTACGAGCAGTAAAAGCTATCTACAGCAAAGTGTGTGTTCTGTTGTCATCCATTTTAAGTCCAGAGAAAACCACTGGCCGGACCGGAATCTTCTGATGGGTTTATGTAATTTTACCCGAGAATATCGGCGCCCCAGACAAGCCCACT